>OY744605.1:45187097-45192018 GCA_963556255.1 Allolobophora icterica
TACGGACGATCGGAGGAGACAGCCGAACAGAGTGAGAGGAACGCAAGAGACCGACCTCGATGCTCAGATCCAGTCACGGATAGACCGCTTTCTCGCTGAGCAACGAGAGGAGCAACGAAGATGGCAACGAGAGCTGGAGAGTAACATCGACCGACAACTTCGAGAACTGCGGGGCCCAGCTGCAACTACTGGCGCCACCGGGCGAGATGCTCGCCCATCGGAAGGTAACCAAGGATTTTCACGACGGACGGCGGCCTGCTTCAACTGTGGCCGACCCGGTCACTTCGCTCGCAACTGCCGGCAAGGCCGCCGGCCCTTCAATCGTCAGCCAGCAACGGCAACGGTCGGAACGGAACCGACTGATGTCACGGAAGATGTCGTCACTAACCACACTGCGCGGCCGAGACTTCCGAATCGTGCAAGCAACAACGCCATCTACATACGAGGTATAGTCAACGGACGATCGCAGACCTGCCTGATCGACACTGGATCAGAAGTAAGCCTGGTACCGTCTTCTACAGTTGAAGGGTTAGACTTACGTCCATGCAATCGTTTTTTGATGGCTGCGAATGGGTCTAATATACGGGTCCTGGGAGAGGTAAATATTCCGATAAGGATTCGGGAGGGATTTGCAATTCCCACAGCTTTTCTGGTGTCCGATCAAATTGCTGAACCGATGTTAGGTATGGATTGGTTAAGGGAACACCGATGTCGCTTAGGTTTTGGTGCTGGGGCCTTGTTTGTTGGGCGTAGGCGAGTTGCTCTTGTGAAAGGCAACGGGTCCATGTGGTGTCGGCGCGTGATCGTCGCTGAGGAGGTTGTGGTAGCTCCTAAGTGTCAACAGGATGTGTCAGTTAAGACGCAGTATGGGGACTTAGCTACTAAAGCGCCTGCATGGATGACTGAGGCCGCGGAGGTCCAGCCTGGTGTTCACCTGGCCCGAGTAGTGGTCGGAGATCGTGCGGATACGACCCAGGTAAGGGTGGTAAACCTTAGTGAAGAACCGGTTAAGCTAAGTAGGGATCAAGTTCTAGGAGGCTTGCACCCAGTAGAGGTTGAGTGCAGCAGTGTTAGCAAGGAAGTTAGAGGTCAGATAGAGGGTGATTTTTCACTGGACTCTTTGTTGGAAGATCTGCCGGAAGAGGTGAGCTCGGATGATCGCGTACAGCTGCGAAACTTGTTGGCAGAACATAAGGATATATTTTCTGCAACGGAAAGAGATCTTGGTAGGACGACCGTGACTACACGTAAGATTGATACAGGTGATGCACGACCGGTACGACAGCCTTTAAGACGACAGCCATTGCCGTATATGACCACGATAGATGAGCAGTTAGATAGCACGTTGGCCGTAAGACAGAACGGGATGGAAATAGCTAAGAGAAACATTTTCCCAGTTCTGCTGGTGTTGGTCGCAGCGGTACAGACGGTGGCGTGGGTTAATCAGGAAGCGATATCGGTGGCTAGTGTTTTAATCGAGACCGTAATTGTGAGGTACGGGGCCCCTTTGCAAATACTTACCGACCAGGGAACGAATTTTGATGGGAATCTTTTCCGGGAGCTCTGTAAAATATTGGGCATCGATAAGGTCAGAACCTCTGCCTATCACCCAAGCGGAAATGGGATGATCGAAAGGTTTCACAAAACTTTAAACGCGATGTTGGGGAAAGTTATATGCAGCCATCAAAGGGATTGGGACGAAGTCTTGCCCCATGTCCTTGCCGCCTACCGGGCGTCGCTGCATGAAACGACGGGCTACAGTCCGAATTTCCTCATGTTCGGACGTGAGACAAGAGCGCCTTTGGATCTTGTCTATGGTCGACCTCCGGACGCCCTTCGAACTGATGCTACGTATGTCAGCTACGTTCAGGAGCTTGCTGAACGTATGGACCGCGCGTACCAACTGGTCCGCGAACAGTTGAAAGTCACGGCGGAACGACGTCGCCATACTTACGACCTTCGAGTTCGTCCGGCACAGTTCAAGCCTGGAGACCGTGTTTTATATTTCACACCGCGTCGTCATCGAGGTCGCACTCCGAAATGGACCCGTATGTACACGGGACCTTTTACTGTGGTGGAGCAGCGAGGAGTTGTAAATTACGTCATCCGGAAGACAGCTAATTCCAGACCGTTTACAGTGCACGTCGACAAATTAAAGTTATGTTTCGACGAAGGGATATCAAGGGAAGAAGAGGCGCCGCTGGATCAACCAATAAGTGACGTGACAGACAGCGGCCGGCCACGGCGTGAGATCCGTCGGCCTGCACGTTTTCTTCAGTAAAGTGGATAACGTCGGATGCGCGGGCATTGTGGTCTTGCCTGGACGTCCGAGATAGTGTTCTTTAGTGCCAGTTGAATTACTGTGACGATTCTGATCGGATTATTTCTTTATTGCAGACGGCTGGACGTGAAATCCTAGTCTAACGAGTTAGAGTCTTTGTCATGTATCCGATCTTCACCTACCGCCGTCCTGTTCTTGGTCGTAGTGTTGAATTGTCAGAAAGAAACAATACAGCTGCACCTCTTTTCTGGAACGGCCGAGCGAGTATCGTCGGTACGACCATCGCCCCTCCTGGATGGTCGATCGGTCGTGATGTGCAAGGACACGTTGGTTATATGCCTGAACGGAGTTTGTTGATGGAAAGTGAGAGCGAGGCAGGTAATCGACTGTTTCGTGTTCCTCCGACCCCAGCTAATAGTCCAGCATCATCGGATTCTACGGACTCGGAAGCCTCGACTGTGATATTCTCGCCAATGTTGAAGGACGATCAGAATGATGTAACGGCGGCGGTGATTAACGAGTTGGGCCGTCTAAAATGTGCCAGGGGATTTCCGAAGGATTTGCCGGACTCCTACCTGTGTCACCTCTGCTTCCAGAAGGGTCATCGTATACAGGAGTGTGCACTAGCTCGACCAAGGGATGAAGCAATTACTCCATATCAAGGAAAGAAAAGATGCTTTGGGGAGTATAGTTGTCTTCGATGCCGAAGAGAGTGGTTTTCGCAAAACAGTTGGGCTACTGCGGGACAAGACTGCCTTGGATGCGGAACGACAGTGTACCCACATAAGCAACGTCCACGGTCGAAGAACCAGAGTCAAGATGCCTGTGGGATCAACCGAACTCATAGACAGCAATTGTGTGGAAGATGCAAGGAGCTTGGAGACTGTTGCTTCCTAGAGACCGCATAGAATGGATGCCTGTGTTGCTTCCGTGACTGACTCTATCACGGAACGGTGATTTCTTGATGAACTTGATATTGATGTCATTACTTAGTGATAAGTTGTTGTTAAATTAGTTGTCATTACTGTGAGGATTGGCATTGAGCTAACGGTGATTTGTAATTTTGTGGTTTAGTTAATCTGCCATGATGGATGATGTGGGTTACGTGGAGGAAAGCGACCTGTCAGCACAGTGGCTTCTGGACCCTGATATTGTCGCCGAGGTTATGGAGTCATTGGAGGGTGATGTGATTGCATTAGAGTCGCCCATACCACCTGATTTAGACGACATTGAGATGTCGTCGCTCTTCTTTTATGGTTCTGGAACGGTCAATCCTCCGGTCCCAGGTGTTTTAGAGTCTTCACCAAGCATGAATAATTCAGCTGTGGAAATGATACCTGTTCATGTATTGGAAATAATGCCAATACCTTTTAGTGGTTTTACGGCTGTTTGGTGGCCATATTCTTGGGGCATTTGTCCCTTTGGGTTATGTCTTGGTCACGTGAATGAGTCTGGCTTAAGGCATGAATGATTTTGACATTTTCTGACTGTGTTTTGGAAACGCATTGAATTTTAGTTAAGAGTGATAAGATTGTTGATTTGGTTCTAGACTAATTTCTTGGTGATGTATTTTGAGGGATAGCATCGCGCTATACAAGTGAGACGACAGTGTTAGGGTGACGCATGTGATTCAGACAAGGAATAGATCCAACAAGATCTTGAGGTTGAGGTACATTACTTTATTTTCTTGCGTCCAGCAGTTAAGTCTATTGTTTTTGAGGGTGATCATGCATTGCTTTTGAATAGTAATTAAAATATTTCAGTTTTCATCACGCAGAACTAAGGTGATGTTTCAAATGAAAGTTTTTCATGTGTTGTGATGGTGATGTGACATTGGGGACTGAAGAATTATGACTGTTAGGTGCAATAGTGATTGAAGAAGATTTTAGTTTTCATCAGGTGTAGTTAAGCTGATGTTTTAAAGTAGATGTCCTTCTTACAGGTTTGAACCGTGAACTTTAGTCGCGTACAGTTAAGGTTGTGTATTATTGTAGATAAGATTTCTTTTGTGGCCCAGATGTTGGTCAGAGGGTGGGGTCACCCTCTCAGCCTGGCCCGTGGAGAGTGTGGCGAAATTCGCCAGGTTTCAATTATGACGTCATGATGGTAAGCTCAATAGATTGGGTCGTTGAGTGCATTAGACACCCGTGCCTCACCAGGGCACCCATGCCTCACCAGGGCACCCGTGCCTCACCAGGGCACCCATGCCTCACCAGGGCACCCATGCCTCACCAGGGCACCCGTGCCTCACTAGGGCACCCTTAGAAAGGTATATAAGGCACCCAGCTTTTCATGTGAGAGTTCTCGTTCTTTTCGTTGCCTAGAGGAGGCGTACGTGTGTGTAGAGAATAGTTCTTTGGTTTTTATTTGCCTAGAGGAGGCGTACGTGTGTAGAAGCAAGTTATCTCGGTTTTCGTTGTCTGGAGAAGACGTACGCGTGTGTAGAGAATAGTTTTCTCTTGGTTTTCATCGGTCTTAAGGATATAATAAGATCGTCGGTTTCTCATTGGATTAATACGAGAAGTCATCTAGTATAACAAAAGTGTTCTGTTATTTCGATTCAATATCGTGGATTACTTGGATTACACTGTGAATTCTATTACGAGAAAGTGCCTCGTGGTTCTTTTGCCAAAGGGTATG
>OY744605.1:45872218-45994718 GCA_963556255.1 Allolobophora icterica
ATAACCACACAATAACCACGTGACGTCACGACCATCGTATGACGTCATCGAAACTGCTGGAAATTCCCGCAGTTTCGATCACGCGCCTATGAGTCATGGGACGATTACGCGGGCTCGGAATTTCCTATAGTATCTAGTAATCTGGTTTTATGAAAGGGCTTAAAGGCATGAATGTCCATAATAAAATGGATACACGAGCTGATTTCATGAAATCACTTAAAGGAATAAATGTCCTTAATAAAATAGACTATTCGTCAAAAACCGTTAAAGAACTACAAAATATCGCTCGAGAGAGAGGTATGGTTGGTTATTCAAGACTGCGAAAAGCGGAACTCGTAGCGTTAATGTCGCCTAGGCCTGCGATCAATCCGTTAGACGCTCCGGTTCCGGACATTAAAGTTCCAACGCTTGTTCCAGGTAAGTATACGCCTCCGTCTGATATTTGGAAATCTTCTGTTAGTAATGTTTGGAATGAGATGAAGACTAAGGTTAGGTCTGTTATTAATTCTTTTGCGGATCGGTGGGTTAGTTCCATTCCTCCAAAGGAAAAGAAAACCGTGAATGAAAGATTGGAATCGTTGAAGACGAAGGTTTTGAGTATTTTTAGTAAAATCAATAAAAACAAGTTCGAACTTCGAGAGACCGCGACAGCTATTAAGGGTTTTACTAAGCGATACACGATCGATTCCACCAGTTCCATCGATGTCACATCTTTTCTCAACGCTGTAAGGCCTCAAGTAGTCAGTCTGCTAACGAAAAATCGTGGGGTAAAAGTTCAATTCAATCTTAATTGTGTAATGAAGAAAGTAGATATTAAATCCGGGGAAGAAGTCGAAGCCGAACCTCATTTTAAATCGAAGACCGATATCATTTTAGACGCAACCGATGTGTGTGAAATATATAGCAATGCAGTGGATAAAATTAAGGAGAGCATAGCAAGTTTTCAGATGAGAGGTAGTAATTGGAGGTTTAAAGCCGTTATGAAGTTGGATATCGATACAGTGGTATATAAGCCATTGAAAGGTAGTTCTTATATTCCTCTTCCCGAGTATTTAGCTAATAAAACGGCTATTATTAACCTGAAAAACGACGACGAAGAATGTTTTAAATGGTGTATTACTAGAGCGCTGAATCCAACGGATAAAAACCCTCAAAGAATCACAAAAGATCTAAAAGAACAGTCTAAGAAACTCGATTGGAAAGGTATTGAATTCCCTGTTTCTGCTAACGCTAATATTATAAATAAGTCTGAGCGTAGCAATAACGTTAGCGTTAACGTATTCGGCTACGAAAAGGATGTATACCCATTATATATATCGAAGCATGAAAGCGATATCTGCGTAGATCTACTGCTTATTTCCGACGGTGAAAAGAAGCATTACTGTTGGATAAAGAACTTTAACAAATTGATGGCATCACGAACGGAAACATCTCATAATTCGATGCATTATTGTAAAAGATGTTTAACCGGTTATAGAGAAATAGAATCGCTTACTAAGCATAGCGAGTACTGTTCGAGGCAAGACGCCCAACGAATAGTTCTTCCAGATCCAGAAACCATGCTAAGTTTTAAGCATTATTTTAAATCGATGAGAGTGCCTTTTATCGTTTATGCTGATTTTGAATCTTTCATTAAACCTATCGATACATGCCAACCCGATCCTAGCACGTCTTACACTAATAAATACCAGAAGCATACGCCTAGCTCGTTTTGTTATCATATAAAATGCTACGACGACGGCGTTTATTCCCAAGAGCCAGTGAGGTTTACTGCTGAAAACGAAGTCGACGATGTCGCCCAGATATTCGTAGATTCTCTTGTAGAAAATATAAAACAAATATATAACCAGTTTAAATTCCCTAAGAGGATGATATTCGACGAAACTGAGAAGAAATGTTTCGATGAAGCTACTAACTGTCATATATGCGGAGGAGAGTTAGGTAAAGATCGAGTTAGAGATCACTGCCATTTAAGCGGTAAATTCAGAGGCGCCGCCCATAACATTTGTAATATGAACTACAAAATCCCCAAGTTTTTCCCTGTAGTATTCCATAATCTATCCGGATACGACAGCCATCTATTCGTGAAGAAATTGCGAGGTGAGAATGGTGAGAAAATTAACTGTATTCCTAATAACGAAGAAAAGTATATATCGTTTAGCCGAGAGATCGTAGTCGGTAACTTTGTAAATAAAGAGGGAAAAGAGATAACGGTCAAGCGCGAATTACGCTTTATCGACAGTTTTAGATTCATGCCTTCGAGTCTCGACGCGTTATCGAAGAACCTTCGTAAAGAACAGTGTAAGAATTTAGGCGATTTCTTTGAAGGCGAGTAGTTAGATCTTTTGCTCAGAAAAGGTGTTTACGCGTACGATTACGTTGACGGCATTGAACGATTAAACGAGACCGAATTGCCTCCGAAGCATAAATTCTATTCTAAACTGAACGATTCAGACATCAGCGATGAAGATTACGAGCACGCCAAAAATGTATGGAAAGTATTTCGTTGTAAAACGTTAAGAGAATATCACGACTTGTATAATCTTTCGGATGTTTTATTATTAGCTGATGTATTCGAAAACTTTAGAGACGTGTGCATCGAAAATTATAGGCTCGATCCCGCGTGGTATTATACTTCACCCGGACTAGCTTGGGACGCAGCGTTAAAGTTGACCGGTGTAGAGTTGGAGTTGTTGAGCGACTACGATATGCTGTTAATGATCAAGCAAGGAATAAGAGGGGGAGTCAGCACGATTTCGAAACGATACGCGAAAGCGAACAACGAGTACATGGGAGAAGATTTCGATCGTAGCCAGCCTTCGGTATTCATTCCTTACTTAGACGCGAATAACTTGTACGGATGGGCGATGTGCAAACCTCTACCAACTCATGGGTTTAAATGGATGAGCGATAACGAGCTGAACGATTGGAGAAGCATTACCGAATGAGATGGGGTTGGGTGTGTGTTAGAAGTCGATCTTGAGTATTCTAAGGAACTACACCACCTGCATAACGATTACCCTCTAGCTCCTGAGAGTATAAAACCTGCAGGATCGGATGTAACGAAACTAATTCCGAATTTAAACGATAAAAAGAAGTACGTTGTTCATTACGGTAATTTAAAGTTGTACGAAAGTCTCGGTTTGAAGATAACGAAAATACATCGAGGGTTAATATTCGAAGAAAGCGCTTGGCTGAAAAAGTATATCAACCTGAACACAGAATTGAGAACGAGAGCTACTAACGATTTCGAGAAGGACTTTTTCAAGCTGATGAATAATAGCGTCTTCGGTAAGACTATGGAATGTATCGAGAATCGAGTTGACGTACGATTGGTGTGCGATGAGAAGGAAGCTACGAAGCTCGCGGCGAAACCAAATTACGACGGTCGAACTATTTTCGATGAAAATCTAATCGCCGTTCACATGAAAAAGACCAAGTTGTTTTATAACAAGCCTATATATCTAGGTATGTGTATTTTAGACTCAAGTAAGACTTTAATCTACGACTTTCATTATAATTACATTAAGACTAAATACGGAGATAGGGCTAAGCTATTATTCACCGATACGGATTCGTTGGCGTACGAAATAAAGACCGACGATTTTTACGCCGATATCGCCGGCGATGTTCAAAGCAAATTCGACACGAGCGAGTATCCGAAAGATCATCCATCTGGCATCGAAACTGGTGTAAATAAGAAAGTTATCGGTATGTTTAAAGATGAGGCAGCGGGTAAACAGATCGAAGAATTTGTAGGTTTACGATCGAAGTTGTACTCGTACAGGATGGCTGGAGAAGATCATAAGAAGTGTAAAGGAGTGAAAAAGAACGTTGTTAGTAAAACGATAACCCACGAAGATTACAAAGAGTGTGTGTTCACGAAAAGAGAACAGTTAAGGAAAATGAACGTTATACGTTCGTATCATCACGACATGTATACCGAAGAAGTAAATAAAGTCGCGTTGTCGGCTGACGACGACAAACGAGTGATATTGGAAGATGGTATTCATACTTTGGCATACGGACATTATTCGCTTCATCAATAAGAGTATTAGTTGAATATTAAAATGAGTTTTACAACTGTCAAAAACATCGATGTCGAAGGCGTAGTTCTTCCAAATCAACCGCTAACGAATTTTGAATTATTGGATGCTGCGAAGAAACTAAATATTCCGAATTTTAGAGGCGTGTTCTTACGAGACGAGCTGCCGAAAAAACCTAGACTGATTGAGTGTGGGATATTAAACCTAGACGATTCTAATGGGGAAGGAAGTCACTGGGTCGGCTTTTTAAAGAACGGTAAGGATAAGTTATATTTCGATAGTTACGGCCTCCCTCCTCCTACGGAACTGTTAAAGTATTTTCGGCGCCCAGTGTTTTATAACAGCGAGCGAATACAGCCTTGTAATGAAGTGTTTTGCGGACATTTGTGTTTGTACGTGTTAAAGAAGGCGATGAACGACGGATGCGAAGTTAAAAAAAATCATGAACGATTTACATTAAACTAATAACTAATCTTATTAAAAACGATGCCTGTGAACTGAGTTTTGTGTACAGTCTTGCAGTGCGAGATATTGGCGTATATATTTAGTGCGCTTACTTTAGTTTCACGTGTATATGTATATATGATAGATGTATAACGTTTAGTTTTAGTGACACGCGCGGCCGGCCGATATCGGCAGCGGCGCGCTATATGTATATTATTAGAGTTCGTTTATGCGCACAGAAGACAGGTGTGTCAAGAGGCGCGAAGAATTATGCTGACTAGAGAAGTTTGAATTCGAGTGTGTTCGCTGTAGTAGTGTGGCTGACTAGTTGAGTTGTAATCGAATTGAGTTCTGTCTGTTTGTTTCTTATTAAACTGAAAAGATATTAAACTGTGTTGCTGATTAATTCAGGTTATACTTATACGTAGAATTAGTGTTCAAAAGGTGAACGTTAAATAGGCGTTAAGTACGAAGAGAACAAGGATTTAATCAGAAGGATTGTCAACGGAAGGATTGGGTTGACATTATTGGTGGCAGCGGTGGGATAAATACTCACGGTGGAATAAATACTCACGGTGGATATAAACTCAGTGGATTAAAATTCACGTTATCACCTCCTTCGGCGGATAGAAGAATCTACGACGGTGATAGAAGAATGTACAACGGTGTTAGAAGAATCTACGACGGTGTTAGAAGAATTTACGCGTTGTTGCTGTGTGACGTGTCTACGATATCAACGACGGTGGAACACGAGAAACGGTATAAAAATTTCGTTGTTTTCCACGAACAAATATAAAAGAAATCCCGTTTGTTTCTTATTCACACAACAAGAAAAACCGTGACTTCTTTGAAAAGAGAAATCACCGAAGTAAACAAGTAAGATGGAGAAACTAAGTGCTGAAAGACAAGCAGATATTAAGAAGATGTCTACGGAAAGGCTGAAACAGCGTTTGTTGAAAGCCGGTTTTAAAGAAGAACAGTTAGAAGGTATGTCACGTGGTGACATGATGCAGGAACTCGCCGATGTGTGGGTTAAAGAAGAAGTCGAAGAAGAAGGTGCCGTTGGCGGTGCCGTAGAAAAGGCTATTGAAAAACCACCTACGCCTATGTCTATGGAGATGTTGATGCAGTGGATGATGATGAAAGAAGATAGAGAGGAGAAACGTAGACAGGAAGAGAAAGAGCTGAGACAAGAAGCAGAACGTGTAAGACAAGACGAATTGCGCTTGCAGAGAGAGAAAGAAGAGAAAGCAGAACGTCTGCAGAGAGAGAAAGAAGAGAAAGCAGAACGTCTGCAGAGAGAGAAAGAAGAGAAAGCGGAACTTGCAAGGCAAGAGGAATTGCGTCTGCAAAGAGAGAGAGAAGATAAAGCAGAACAAGTGCGTAAGGCAGAACTTGAATTGCAAAAGAATCAGTTTGAGATTCAGTTAGAACAGTTGAAAAGAGATAGGGAAGATGCTGAAAGAAGAAGATTGGAGCAGATGATTGAATTTGAAAAAGCTAGAAAAAGTGATGAAGAGGTTCGTCAGCAACAGATTGAAGCAAAGAGAATGCGTGAAGAAGAAAAAGAAAAAGCGCGAACGTTAGAGTTAGAACGCGCAGAACAGATAAGACAAGAAGAACTCAAATTTCAGAAAGAAAGTTTGGAAAAGGCAGAGGCAGAAAGACAAGAACGTCTGAAACTGGAGAAATCAAAATTGACATTGAAAGAAACGCAAATGAAAGAAGAACGGGAAGCAGAAAGAAGGAAACAGCAAGAAAGTGAAACTTTGGTGTCAAAAATTAAGAAAATCGGTGATGCAATGAAGCATGTATTGCCTCAAATGCCAAGTGATATGATGGAGGTACCATTATATTTTGAAACAGTAGAGAACGCATTTCGTAGCTTTGCTGTGGAGAAGCCGTTTTGGGTGAAATTATTACTACCATTGATGACGCCGAAAGCTCGAACCGTTCTGAATAGATTGTCATACGATGATCTAGACAATTATGATAGAGTCAAGCAGCACTTATTAAAGGAATTTAAATTGACCTCGAGAGAATACAGAGCCAGATTTGTGGATGCTAAGAAGACAACAGAAGAGACTTATACGATGTTTACAGCAAGACTGAAGAACTTGCTAAACTATTACGTGAGAAGTCGAAACGTGAACAGAGAGTATGATACGCTCTTTGATTTACTGGTAGCGGATAAGCTAAAAGAATGTTTACCGCCAGGTCCACTACAGTTTGTATTGTCGAAGGAAGGAACTGACTGTCTTCAAGCTAGTGCAGTGGCAGACTTAGCAGACATTCATGTAAACAATCGAATTGGGTTTGCGATCCCAAATATAAACAGTTATCCTTCTCAACGTTCCGTAAACCAAAGCCAGAGTGGAAAGTGGAAAAGTAATCCAGGAACAGGGAATCAGTTCAAAGGTAAAGAAGTCAAGGCTAGTGTCCCTGTACCCAATGAGACCAGAGAAGTGACGTTTGGTCGTCAGGGATTTAACAAATCGTCAGCGCCGTTTGCCAAGAGGGAAGGCAACACATCGTTTACGCAGTATAAGAGATATGAAGGCAATGAACAACGAGGTATGGTGGTGAAGCGTTGTCACAACTGTGGTTCAGACAAACATTTGGTTAAATTTTGTCCAGTTCCAGTGACAGCAGCTAGTTCTAGCAGAAATCAAGAACACACAAGGGTGAATTTGATTCAAGTGGTTAGTGATACAGGTAATCAAACCACGGGTCAAGAAAACCAAGAAACTGAAGTAAAGTCAGTAATGAAATGTGGTATTCAAAAAGAAATTCTATTGGATGCTGAAATTCAGAGAGAAGTCATAGGAAAAGATGACAGTCGAATATTGAAGAAATCGTTCTTGCAATATGTCGAGGTTGAAATTCGTGCAGTAGACGGTAAAGAGCCAGTGAAAGTCAAAGCACTGAGCGACTCGGGTGCAGAGATTCCGGTGATTAGTGAAGAATTACTGGAAGGCATGAAGGTGGAACAAATTGGAAAAGTGAACTTGCAATGTGTGGCAGGAGATGCCATTCCTGCGAAGTTAGTGAAAGTGGATGTTAGATTGTGTGGTAGTGACGTGGAAGAAGAGGGATTTCCGCGTAAAATCCAGTGTTCACTTACACCTTATGTCACCTTGATGTGTGCTAGTATTGCAAAGATGGGCAGTACAGAAAGATTCTTGTTGCATCCAGAGATAATTGCCGAATTAAAAGCCGTACCACAGATGAAAGTTAAAACGATACAAGGAGATGTGAGTGTACGAGCAAATGTAATGACGAGAGCGCAGAGTCGGAAACAGGAAATGGTAGATGTTGATGAGAAGAGTGAAACTGAAAGTTCAAGTGATGAGGAAAACGAAAGTAATGAGCAACGAAGCTTATCGCGAGATGGTATAACATCAGAGATGAACGAGCAAGAGATGGCTGCATGCGAGAATGGCACATTAAATGAAACGGAAGAAGACAATGAATGTGATGTGGGGATAGGAGACTTGTATAGAGATGAAGAGATGGACGAAGAACAAAAGGTGCAGATTGCCGATTCGAAGAAGTTCGAAGAGCAACAGAGAAAGGATGAATCGTTGAAGCCGTGGTGGAAGTTAGCACAAGAGAAAGAATCTGAATTCTGTGTGATCAACGGTTTATTGCATAAGAAATATCAGATATTAGACCAGACGATATATCAACTAGTGTTACCAAAAGACAGACGAATAAAAGTCATGGAATTGGCGCATGAATCGGTATTTGGAGGACATCTAGGAGAAGAGAAAACAAGAGAACGAATAAAATTATCTTTTGTATGGCCAAAGATGAGAAGAGACATTGTGAAATTTTGTAAGTCTTGCGAGAAGTGTCAACTAAAGGCAAGGAGTTTGGTGATGGATAGAGTGCCCATCACTCCAGTATCAAGAGAAGAGGTCGCCTTCAGGAGAATGACGATGGACCTCGTTGGCCCGATCGATCCAGTATCTGCTGCAGGTCACAAGTATTGTTTATGCATTGTGGACTCGTGCACCAGATGGCCTACAATCTTTTTATTGAAATCGCTGACAGCGAAGGCTGTGTGTGAAGCGTTGATGGAACTGTTCATGAACGTTGGTGTACCGTCAGTGATCACAAGTGACCAAGGAACGAACTTCACAGCCAGTTTGACAAGAGAATTTCTTGATTTAATGGGCTGTAGTCCACGATTCGACACACCAGGACACCCAGAGGCTGCTGGATTAGTAGAAAGATGGAATCAGACATTTAAAAAGATGATCCATCATGTGATAATAGACAACCCGAGGAAATGGCATAAGATAATTCCTTTCACAGTGTGGGCATTACGAGAAGTGCCGAATGCAACTACTGGAGTATCACCATATATGCTTGTCTATGGGAAAATTCCGAGAGGACCATTGGCAATATTAAAAGAGAGTTGGACTAGAGAAATAAACTTACCACCTCATGTTGGAGTTAAACCAGAAAAGTATTTAAAAGAACTCAAAGAAAATATGGAGAAAGCATTATTGTTTGCAGAATCTTACTCTCGAGAAAAGCAATTACAATACACGAATCAGTATAACAAGAGAGCAAAGCACAAAGAATTTGAAGCTGGTGAGAAAGTCATAGTTTTGTATCCAACGTCAACAAACAAACTTATTTCTCGATGGCATGGTCCATGTACGATCATACATCGAAGATCAAAGTACTCTTATTTAGTCGATATGGGTGAAAATGGTCGAAAAATAATTCACGCCAACAAGATCAGAAAATATGTTACTCGAGCATTAAGTTGTGGTCTAATCGTTGAAGAAGATGAAGATTTTGGTTCAGTGGTTGAATTACCAATGAGGAATGAGGTTCAAGATGACAAGAATTCACTTAACCTCGATCCTGAACAAATTAGCCATTTGACAGTAACTCAGCAAGAACAGTTGTTGAACGTTTTGAACAAATACTGTGACAGATTTTCAGAAAAACCCGGATTATGTACATTGGTTGAACATGAAATTGAACTAAAGCCAGGATTTCGTGAAAAGGAATTTGCAGCATACCGAATTCCTTTGATTTATCGAGCAGAAGTGGAACGTCAGATCAAAGAAATGTTAAAAACAAACATTATTAAACCATCATCGAGCAGAATGGCAAGCCCTTTGGTTATTGTTAAAAAGAAAGACGGATCTTTAAGACTTGCCTGTGACTACAGATACATTAACTCATTCACAGTGGATTGTAAATATCCGATGCCGATTGTCAGAGACGTTTTGAACAAAGTTGGAAAGTCTAATGTGATTTCCATTTTGGACTGTCGAAGTGCTTATTGGACTTGTCCTGTAAAACAATCTGATCAATGGAAGACAGCTTTTGTAACACATAATGGACTGTATGAATTTACTCGTGTTCCTTTTGGAATGATAAATTCTGGACGAACTTTTGTTAAGGCGATAAATTTAGTTTTACAGCCTATAAGTGACTTTGCAGAACCGTATGTTGATGACATTGCTGTGCATTCTGACAGTTGGAATATTCACTTGCAGCATCTAGATGCATTTTTGATGCAAATGAGATTGCATAACGTTACTTTGAATTTGAAAAAATGCATATTTGGTAAGAGTGAGGTAAGGTTTATCGGTCATGTGGTTGGGTCTGGTAAGATAAAGATGAATCCAGACAGAATTGAAAGTTTGACTAATTTGAAGATCCCAGAAACTAAGAAGCAAGTTAAGCAACTGCTTGGGTTTTTTAATTATTACAGACAGTTTATTAAGGACTTTGCACAGATTGCGAAACCTTTATCTGATTTAACTAGTAAACGTGTTTCTGATAAGATTGATTGGACTGTTGAACATCAGCAAGCATTTGATTTACTTAAAGAGGCTGTGCGATCCAAAGTAGTGTTATATGTTTTTGAAGTGGGAAAACCATTCAATTTGTACTGCGATAGTAGTGACTTTGCAGTCGGTGCTGTTTTAACACAGATGGACGACAAGGGAATAGAACGCCCTGTGTCATTTATCAGTCAGAAGTTAACTGATACCCAGAAGAGATGGGCTACTGTGGAAAAGGAAGCCTATGCTATTGTTTGGGCTCTAAACAAGTTAAAAGAAATTATAATTGGATCAAAAATTTTCATTTTTACTGATCACAATCCTCTTACATATTTGACTGAGTCAATGTCTAAGTCTGCTAAACTTGTGCGTTGGGCGTTAGCCTTACAAACTTTTGATGTTGAGGTGAAGTACAAGAAGGGCAGATTGAATGTTATTGCTGATTGTTTGTCAAGGTTATAAGTAATCGTAAGACTGTTTATTAATTAGTTAGATATATATGTATGTTTCATGTATTTTGGTAATTTCGCAAATTTTGAAATTTAATTTGCTCTATTCCAGAAAAAGGAAGGAGGTAATGTGAACTGAGTTTTGTGTACAGTCTTGCAGTGCGAGATATTGGCGTATATATTTAGCGCGCTTACTTTAGTTTCACGTGTATATGTATATATGATAGATGTATAACGTTTAGTTTTAGTGACACGCGCGGCCGGCCGATATCGGCAGCGGCGCGCTATATGTATATTATTAGAGTTCGTTTATGCGCACAGAAGACAGGTGTGTCAAGAGGCGCGAAGAATTATGCTGACTAGAGAAGTTTGAATTCGAGTGTGTTCGCTGTAGTAGTGTGGCTGACTAGTTGAGTTGTAATCGAATTGAGTTCTGTCTGTTTGTTTCTTATTAAACTGAAAAGATATTAAACTGTGTTGCTGATTAATTCAGGTTATACTTATACGTAGAATTAGTGTTCAAAAGGTGAACGTTAAATAGGCGTTAAGTACGAAGAGAACAAGGATTTAATCAGAAGGATTGTCAACGGAAGGATTGGGTTGACAATGCCTGTTGATAAATTTGGACATACAGATTCTGGATCTACGCAACGAATAATTGCTGGTGGTGTTACTCTTAGTCAAGTAAATGCTAGTTTCCTTCGAATGGATGGAGCAAACCCGGCGACTGGAAATCTAAAAATGAGCGGCTACACGATAAAAGGTTTACCTACAACGAATATTTCAGAAGCAGGAATGGATGAGGCTCTAAGTCGGGGACAAGCCATAGATTTGTTAACGAATCGCGCTGATGTACCGTCCAACGATAATCTAAAAGTGTCTAAAACTGGTGATACCATGACTGGCGACTTACTCTTAAGCATCGGTAGGGAGCTTACGCGGAGGATGGGATGTAAGGATTTGGTTGGAAATAAAGCTTTTATTATATTTTTAGGAAATACAACGAATAAAATAGAAGGTCGATTAAACCAACCGATTATATCGCAATCGACTGATGGATTCAGTTTTAGAATAAATAATGAAACCGTCTTAGAGATGGTTAAGTCAATGGATGGTAATCCTCCGTCTAAAATAAACGTGCATAAACCCATCTTTATGCATGGTGCTCACATTACAGGCCTACGCGATCCCAGCGGTGATGGCGATGCAGCGACTAAAAAATATGTTGATACGACTGCAGTCGGACCCGCCTTTAGCGTTTACACTATATCTCACCAAGCCCTACTCACTGCAACTCACACAATAGTTTCTTTCGATAGAGTAAGATTCAATACCGATAGTAGTGATAACAGTACAGGACCGACTCGTTTCACTCCTGGTAAAGCCGGATACTATATCATTACGACGTACATAGAATTTTGTAGCGCGAGTAATACCGCTTTTGCTAACGTCTTCCTGTATAAAAACGGGGTGTCGCACATGCAAATTGCGGGCGGAGGGGGTACGGGAATTGCGCATAACAATTCAACCGGTAGTACCATAGTTTTTCTAACCGGTACCGATTACCTCGAGATATTCGTTTATTCGTCCATCGCCACAAACATAATAGCTAGAGACTTTTCAGCGGCATTCTTACGACCATAAACTAAGTCCGTAACTTTAACTGTAGAAACCTATCGCGTGTATACAAACGATAGGTTTCTAAAAATGTAGAAATCTTATCATTATCGAGAAGACTCTTCGCTTGGGTGTGCGACTGCATCGATAGTTTCATCGTATGCTCTCGAAGTCTCTTTATCGATCTCGTAGATTCCGTCGTACACCGTAATTTCGTATCTGTTTCTCCATACTTTTCCGTTATAATACGATATTAAACGGGCGTTTTCTCTGTGAGCTTTAGCCGCTTTGTGCATCGACGAATACTCGATGGTCTCACCCGTTTCCAAGTCAAAAATAACGACTCGTTTCGGGTTGTTTCTGATACCATTCAATCTATCGTATCTACCATCGTCATTGTATTCTTTTCGACGATCTTTCCAATATTCTTTCAGATATTCTTTTCTCGTTAATTTCGGTTTACCTACCAGGGAGTTGTCCTCAGGAATCAATCCTTTCTCGATCAGCAGCTCTACCAATTCCGGTTTGTTGAGATGAGCGACACCTTTAATCTTATTCTCTTTCGCTAACTTGTGTAATTCTGGCAGCTTCATTTTATATACTACAAGATTGTCTTTAAACATGAAATACATTTTTCATACAGATGATTAGTACACTACGCTCATCTTCTGTCCATCTGACTGGAAGTTTAGCAACTTATCCGAAATTATAACCGCGTAACCTTGGGTATCAGCTGGAACCTGAGCGTTGAAAGTAGCTTTGATTTGGATATCGACGACCGACGATTTCAGTCTTTCCGACTGTTTACTAACATCGAAAACTATGAGCGGATATAGATCTTTGTAATCAGCTGGAGTGATGTTGCTTTGCGTAATCAACGGATCCATTCCGTAGAACTTTTCGCTGAACGACGCCGCGTCTCTATAAGCTCTCGAAAATTTCTGGTTGGGAAACGATAGATCGTAGTCGACCGCCGGATATCTCTCTTGATTCATCATCACGTGCATATTTTTGAGGTTGCAATGATCGAAAATCGAGGGGTTATGTTCTTGGTTGCCATCGCTTCGAGCGGTTTGAAATCCGACGACTATCCACCTAGGTTTTTCAGGAGCCGTCTTGACGCTAAGACGCCAGCTAAAAGTATTCGATTGAGGAACCCCAGGGCCTATTGTATCGCATTGTCGCGCTCGATATGCAACGGGTACCGATGCTTTCGATT
Organism: Allolobophora icterica; assembly: GCA_963556255.1. Classification (NCBI taxonomy): domain Eukaryota; kingdom Metazoa; phylum Annelida; class Clitellata; order Crassiclitellata; family Lumbricidae; genus Allolobophora; species Allolobophora icterica. Next base: position 45,885,810 of record OY744605.1, read on the forward strand.
CGATAGTTTTGTACAACTGCATCTTCTCCATATCCGCGGGAATAACGTGCGGCATAAACCACGAGATTTTCTCAACGTCGACTTTCCCAGCATCTACTGTACCGATTCTAAAAATAGCGTCGTTGTCCGATTTGCGAACCATCGTTAGCGTGTGCTTAAAACCGTACACTATTTTATCGTAATCCTCGCAGAATCCGAAAATATGTTTAAGGGGCACGATGAAACTAAACGTTCCCTTAGCCGTTGGTTTTTGAATAAGATACCCTTGACGAGTCGCGAAACCCGCGTTTTCCGCTATAACCGCGGTTGCTGCAGTATCTTTGCACCATAATTGATTAAGACCTTGCGCTTTAGCGAAGTCGTCTGGATATTTAAGCAAACCAAGCATCGTAGTTGCTTGTCCCGGGTGAAATACTGTTTCGATATCTTGATTCGATAGGGAATACGCGATTTGGCTGAAAAGATGCAAGAGTCCATTATTCGCGAGGGCTATAGCGTTAGCATTAGCGTACGCCGTTCCATCCGCTTTGACTAGCCTACCTTCGAAAAGCAGGTAAGATTCGGCGGGATGGCAAAATAGATCTTGAGTTTCGATATTTATGCGAATCTCACCAGGCGTGTTAAAAGTCGTTCTCGCTGCTGGTTCGTATTCGTGCCATTCGTATTTTTCGATTCCTTCATCGACCTCTGAGGGTGCTGTAATGTTTAGAATATTCGATTGCATTTTAATTACTAAAGATTATTTATTTAAACTCACGCGAGTTTCAATCCAGCTTCATTTTTGTTATTGTTGTTGAGACTACGCACTAGATCTCAAATGGACACAGCATTCGAAGAAAGTCCATCACCGGCTAGTATCTTATTAATATCAGTAGTTCCCGCGTCGTTATCGATTAGCCGTGCTAAGAGAGCCGCATTCGATTGCGTAAGCGTTGGTATCGTTTCAACCTTTTGGTTTTCGACTACGTGAGGCGCTAGTGCTAAGGAAGCTAAGAGTTTAGCCGCGGCTTTATCCACGAAGCGTTTACCCGCCTCTACGGCTGTATTCTTTCCAACTTGTAGCGCCTTTTTAGCCAACTCTCTCGCGGCGTCTTTACCAGCGCTAAGGGCGGACGATGCGGCTCGTTTACCAACATCCGAAGTGAAGAGCTTCTTAAAAACTCCCGTAATAGTATCCATTATTCCCGCTCCTCCTATAACGTGTTTTCTCTTAATTCTTCTATTAGCGATGACGAGCATGTTTTATAATCACAATATTAAGTTTTTATATCCAGAACTGGATTGTTCGATGTTAGAATTACGAATGTTTATTTATATTCTCCTGTTAATATAAAAACAACACGAGAATATAAAATGGATTCCTACGAAGAATATGTTGAAAAATCGACCGGCTCATTTTTAACTCTGGCTTCTAATAACGCAAAGATTTTATCACTTTTTATTTCCGAAGTGAAAGACGCTTGTAGTGAATTCGTAACCGACGTTTTCGACCTAGTCGGAGACGCTTCAGAATGTAGCGAGTATAGCGATAGCGAGTATAGCGACAGCGAGTGTAGCGATTGCCACTACACTAAAGTAGTCTCTAACGCGGAGAATAATACTGAAGAGATCTCAGATTATGACTCGGATTACGACTCGGATTACGACTCGGATGAGCTTACTAAAAAGATCGTTGCTAATTAATTCGAGTTGATCATTCACGACCTTAAGAACAAGCTCAATAGCTTGGAAAAGAGGTATCTCACGGCGAAGGTTGCGTTTCATGACCGTATGGACGATGAAATATGGGAGATCTTTACGACAACGACATTTATGTAAACGATATTCTGTAACTAAAGCGAGTTACAGAATCACACAACCGTAACTCTTCAAAGTTTTTTTTATAATCGCAACATTAAGTTTTTATACTGTTCTTTGCCGATAACGTTTTGTTGTAATAGTTCATCGCATATACCAACGATCTCATTTCTCACTCCCGTATTACCCACGCCGTAGCTAGCGAGACGTAGACTCAACATTTCTACTAAAGCATTCGGATCTTGCGGAATTACGACGACTCCTTTACCCGTCTTCGGCGTCTGTTTTCCAGACTTCAGTTCCCATATCGGTTTAATGATGTTTCTGTACTTTTCGCTTCTAGACGATTTCGGTTTACTCGGATTGTTAGGTTGTCTCATAGCATTCGTCGCGTCTAGAATCTCGACGTAATCGGATATATCGTTATCGTCGTAAATCGAACTGTTCGGTTTAGCCATAGTCACTAGCTCCCAAAGTCCTGGAGTACCTGTATAAGTCTTCTCTCCGACTATTATATCGTCGTTCTGGAACGATACGCGTGTGTCTCCGATATAAAATTTCCCGTCTTTCTTTGAATTTAGACCGAACGTCGTATCGGTAGACTTTTTATTAAAAGCGTATTGGGACAAGTATTTCGTTGCCAGCTCCCCTAATTCTAACATTCTAACGTCTTCTACGGGATCTTCGTAAGCCTCTATCGAGGGATACTGTGGAAGCTGTATGGCTTTTAACGACGACGATATCGATGCAGGAAGCGCTTTTAGAGCGGTAGAGGTGGCTGCTGAGTTTTCCTTAATAGTTGATAACAAAGCGTTTTGTTCTTTCGATATCGTCGATTGTGAGTCCACGATCGGCTTGTACAACTTTACCAAATCTCGCTGCAATCCTATATCGCCTAGTTTCTCCGATAAATAATCTCGTTGAATGTTTTTCTTCGTCTTGAGAAACTCTTCGACGATAAAGTCTCTTTCAGCTGGATCGTTAATCTTTAGGAAGGACATTATTTTAAATTAGTAGTATTATGTTTTTAACATACTTTGAAACGTAAGTCATAAAGTATGTTAAAACGTAAAACAGAACGTAATTTTCTACGTTTTCACGTTTTTACGTTTCTACGTTAATCCTTTTTCATCGATTTCCCAAACGCGTCCTTCAACGACTCGGCTATAGTTTCTTGTTGGACTGATTTTCTGATTTCTTCTTTCATTTCGTTAAATTTCACGCGTTCGTTTAGAATTAACGAGTATTCCTCGTCCGAAATATTACCGTCTTCCAAAGCTTTCGAGATGTAGTGACTGATCGCGTTGAGTCTCGCTTCGGCCAACGTTTTAATATTTTCATGCTTCTCCGCCTTTGGCGTGAGCTTTCTATTGATCACACGCCCGATCACGCTGAAAACACCCGCTCCAACCGCCAGTGTTTGTAGACCTATCGCGATAGGTGCCGCGACTATCGTAGACAGAACCGTGATCGCTGAAGCCTGCGAGCCCAACGCGACCAGAGTCGATATACCGTCTACTACGTTGATAAACCTAACGCCTTTACGATACTTTTTACCTAGAGTCTCTCTTTTTTTGAGTTCCCGGTTGAGCTCTTCTTGAATTTCAGTGATTTTCGAAAGTCGGTAAACATGGGCGTTTCATCGATTTTCAGTGGGATCTCCATTCTTTTTATAATAACGCGATATAATTTTTTAAACTGCGATATAATTAACGAAACATAACGAATCGCCTTCGATTATATTAACTACCGAATCCGTGTCGTTTTGAATAGTAATTTCGATGTCTTCTACTTGCCCGGTAACGACTCCATCTCGTAGACTCGCTTCGATTTCCTGTCTAAGCGAAACTAGACATGATCCTTTTGTCATTCGAACACCTAGTCCTAACGCTACTGTAGCTGTTTCTCTAGGTTGAATCGTTATCAGTTGTTGTGCAAAAATCTCCCATCTTAGTCCACCCAGTTGTCTGCAGGGCGTATGCGTCGCTTGTTTCAACGTCCAACGCAACTCTTTCGGTTGGGTTCTAACTTCGATCCGACGAGTGGGTCTCGTTATAAATTTATGGATAGGTCTGTTGAATCCCGACATTTTATTTATACGAGGATTATTTTTAAAGCAACATACCGAGAATCGGAATATTTTGGAATGGCGAATTAGGACCTAGTATAAGTCCGCTACCCGTTTTCATATACAACCCGCTACCCGTTTTCATATACAATCCCGCTCCAATCGAACCGCCTTTCGGCCACGGAGACAGATACAACCCAGTTCCATCCGGTCTTACTTTACAAGCCAAGTCCCCTTTTTTAACGTACAATACTCCCGATCCGCTTACTTTATCGATAATTTTCGAAGTAGCTGCGGAACCTAATCCGCTTAAAGCGCCTTGTGCAAAACTAGGCAGTACGCTAGAAAGAAGAAATTTTCCGGCTGTAGCTAGAAATGGTAATATAGCTCCGATAAAACCGCCCTCGACTTTAGCGTTATATATTAATTGCGTTTTACTCATTTTGATCGTCGTGCCCTTTCCGTTCTGGCAAGCTTTCGCCGCTTTGTTAAATTGCGCTTTCGTAAGAGCTAAAACGTGGTCCCCATCCAGATCATCGTGAGATAGTCTAATACTAACGCCATCGCTTCCCGCTTCGAGCGCTCGTTTAATCTTGATTTTTTGTCCTTCCGAAATATTAACGCGTACCTTCGTGTACTGAGTCATTTTATATATAACTAAGATAAAGTTTTAATAGTCTTCACACCTCTCTAATATGAAACTTGATCGACATTGCTTCCCCTCTAATGTTAATTAGTTTTCCATTTTGGTCGGTAAGTCTCGTTTCCATCGATGAAATCGTATTCATCGTAACGGGGAGATAAATTAAATTAGCTGGGATTTGGATGATCTTATAACCGGGTCCAACGGTAGGAAAAAACGAATATATCACGTTCGTCGTTGATCCGTTCGAGTACGGACCCCCGATTATATGGCTAGTTACTCTAAAGCTGTCTATGTTCATTATGTTCACAATATTCTCCGATTCGAAATAACCCTCCGTATATGTCCCGGGAGTGAAACCTAGGACCGTTCTGATCGAGTTGTCTGATGTGAAATCAACCTTATAATTCAGCGCAATGTTTAACACCGCCTTCAACGTATTAGTGTTTGCTTCTAACGTAATGCAATATTCTTCGTTTGCGGCATCGTAATGACCGTTCTCTTTCATAATTTTCTTCACATAGTCGTTTATATCCGCGAGTTCATAGGACCCTTCCGGGATATCTACGTCAAACCACGTCACACCATGATCCGGCGAATACCGGAAGTTGTTGTTGCTCGCGTCTATGTTAGGGAACACGTAGTAAGTATACAAATCGACTAGAGCCATTTCGTACTTTTTGGTTTTATCTAGTTCGATTACTGGATTGTTTTTCGTTATAATTCGTGCGGTTCTGTCCTTTTCGTTGCCCACTAAAATGTAAAACGACGATTTCGGATTCGTGTTAGTCGCAGTCTGTGCCGTGTTCACCTGTATCTTCACGAGGAGTTCTTCCATTTTTACTAGTATATTATATTATTTTAATTCAGAATTGGGGATGTAAAATTCATCCAATCCACGCCGGTATTTACCGCTGCTCTTTTCGCTCGATAAGTCGATAACTAGGAATTGGTGCGGTTGTTTCCACGTCTCTTCGCATAGGCTCGCGAATTCCTCTTTAGGCATGTCCGTACTTACATGATCGTCGTAGATATGAGAAACATTCTTCCTGTCTTGAGGAAATAAACAAATAAAGTTTGCGTTCTCTCTGATCGTCTGTCTTGGCAATTTAAAATAATTCTGCGCGAGGTACAAACAGTCGACGTTACTATGCCTCCCTCTGATATAATACGTTTCGCATTTGTTCTGCTTTTCTAACTGTAAATCGTCAAAAATCATCAAGTTCTTCTTTTCACGGCTCAACTCTCTCGGATCCGGCACATCGTTCGCGGATTCGTAAAATCTACATTCGATATCCGACTTGTCTCTTAACATTTCCGCCATCTCTTCTACAACGCATGCTGGAGTATCAGATCTCATTATCTCGTCTCGAATGTTAAACAGCCTGATGATCTTTTCTTTTGGCAGTTTTTCTTCGAATGCCTTTTTAAGAATTTTATACTCCGGCTGAAATAGAGATTTTCCGAATACTTGCAAATTGTTATAGTCAAGCCATCCGGGTCTCAAAAGTAAGTTTAACAATAACGTCGTCTTACCACAAGACGATTTCCCTACTATTACACCCCTTATACTTTTAGGTAATAGGTTGATATTAAATCTTTTCGATTGTAAATCGTTCCACGTTAAGTCTTTCACTTCCATTTTAAATATATAAAAGTTCTATATTAAAACTGAAATGTATTGCGTAAAGTGTTAAAGACAGACAGAAACAAAAGATATACAAGATGTCATGGCTAAGAATGGGAGACCCATGCAACGAGGTGTATGCGTTGTATGTGGGAAAACAAAAACTCAATTCGTAAAAGGAACCGCTGCGAAAGGTGGAGATGTAGTTGGTTCGTTGAATGCAGCCACTAGTAAGATAAAGTTACCTTGGGCTAAATATCCTGGTGAGCTGCATCTTCCAGGTCACTCGTTTACAGGACCCGGGACAAGACTAGATTTGAGACTGAATCCCGACGGCACTCCTAAAGATTGGAGTAACCCCATCAACAGAGTAGATAACGCGGCTTATCACCACGACTTGGCTTACGATCGACACACCGATACGGCTTCTAGGAACGTTGCCGATAGAGTAATGATTAATGATTTGAATAATATTCCTACTCCTAGCTTGCGAGAACGAATAGAGAGGGCTATAGTCAAGCCTATATTATCTACTAAAGTGAGTCTCGGGTTAGGTTTAAAAAAAGCTTAAAATTACAACCCGATCCGAAATGGACTGATCAATTAGCGGATGAACTACATAAACCAGTAGTAAGGCATTTTAGAAAACGGAAGGTGTACGTTAGCGGGATAGATGAGATATGGGCGGCTGATTTAGTAGATATGCAAGCATTCGCTAAAGATAACGATGGTGTGAAATACCTGTTAACCGTTATAGATGTGTTTTCCAAGTACGGATGGATCGTACCATTGAATGATAAGAGTGGGAAATCTACAGCTCGCGGCTTCTTGAAGATACTCGAGAGCGGACGAAAGCCTGTTAAATTATGGGTTGACAAGGGGAAAGAGTTTTATAACAAAGACGTAAAGGCTTTGCTCGAGCTGTACTCAACTGAGAATGAAGAGAAATCTTGCGTAGTCGAGAGGTTTTATCGATGAAAGATAAAATGTTTAAGTACTTTACAGCTAATTCGACGAGAAGATATATCGATATATTAGACGGAATGGTTAGTAATTACAACAATACAAGACATTCTTCCATCAAAATGACTCCCGCTAAGGCTAGTATGAAAGCAAATGAAAAGACTGTATTTATGAATTTATACGGTGAAGAGGTCTCACAGCCTATTGCGCCTAGATTCTCGATTGGAGATAAAGTTAGGATAACTAAGAAGAAAAATATCTTTTCGAAAGGATATCTCCCTAGATGGACGGAGGAGGTTTTTATAGTATCCCGGATTCAATACACGGATCCTCCAACTTACAAGATTACTGATTCTAACGGTGAGGAGATACAAGGCTCATTCTATGAACAGGAGCTGCAGAAGACGACTCAAGAAATATTTAGAATAGAAAAGATTATCAGGTCGCGTGGGAAGAAATCGCTCGTTAAATGGGTGGGGTATAATGAATCCTTCAACTCGTGGGTAGATAACAAAGCACTGATGACGTTGTGAAACGACTATTCAGAAATGCTATTACGACTTAAAGAAAATAATGTTCGTATAATAAAAGGAGACACTATGGCAATCACATGGAAAAACTTTGATATAAATAATGTTATTTTCGAAGACGTTACAAAAATGACTACTCCCGCTGAAATTAAATTTCAACGCATATTTCTAAAGTACAAATACGACGATGGGACAATCGATAAAATATCTATAAAAACTCCTCTGCTGTATTCTTATGGGATTCAAGAAAACCGATCTTCACAAACGGGTCTGTTAGATTCGTATTCTTTACCATTAAACATGTACGATAGAATGGTTGGTGAAACCGAAGACGAAGTGAAAACGATTGAAATTTTTGAATCGTGTTTAAAACTAGTAAAAGAACATCTTAAAAAATCCGATGTGAAAGACGCACTTAATAAATACGAAATGAATGCGGATGTTGATCAAATGGATATGTTTTACAGAAAGAAAGAGAAAGGTAAAATCCTTTCCGATATACCTCCTACTCTGTATCCAAAACTTTTAACTGCCTATGAAAAATCAAGAAATCCGGATGTGCCGCCTAAGATAATTACAGGATTTTACGATCCAAACGATGAACCGATAGATCCTGAAACTCTCATAAATACGCGTTGTAAAGTCGTTTGCGATATTCGAATCGATAATATCTATATCGGAGCTAAGCCGTCTATTCAGGTAAAGGTAAACGACGTCATAGTCCTCGATCGATTCACTAGACAACGACGTCTTTTCTACGCACAAGAATAAGATGAATAACTTTTATAACTGCCGGTTATAAAAACCCGCGTAATCGTCCCATGACTCATAGGCGCGTGATCGAAACTGCGGGAATTTCCAGCAGTTTCGATGACGTCATACGATGGTCGTGACGTCACGTGGTTATTGTGTGGTTATTGGGTGGTTATTACATTATGAACCTAGTTATTGGGTGGTTGTGCTGGGCGCTTAGTTTTACAACTACTACCATAGATTCGGAAAGTCTTTATGAGTGATCTATACATTTTTTGTCTGTAATTTAATCAAACGTGATATTTTCTTCGTTTTAAATTATGTTGTTCATTGTTCGAAGATTATAATGAGAAAATACGCTGTATAATCTCTTAAATGCGAATATCCTGGGTTCTTTTTGAAACCTAATATTTCGAGTTTCTTTATTGATGGAAAGATAATTTGTTTTGTCAGAGGGGGGGGGGGTAAATTTCTTTTGACATAATTTTATTAGGGGGTCCTTGAATGTTTGACAGTTGTTGACAAGGGGAGGGAGGGGGTCAAAAACTGCCTAAAATTTGTTGACATAATTAATGGACGACCCCTAAGGAAGTTGAAAGAGACGAGTTTTAAGTTTATAGACGATGAACATCAAGGAGTCGACAGAAAGAACTGAATTGAACGGAGAATTCCATTGCATTGGATCAACGACCGAAAAAGACAGACAGTTCAACGCGGTTCAATTAGGCGTGGATCATAGCAAGAGTCCCAGCGGTCATTGATCGCAGTATGTACTATTGTACCTGAACCAATTTGCAACCTCCAACACTAAATTCTGGATGCGCACTTAATTTCCTTAATCAGTGCTATACATGAATGCAGTTGTACCTATTATACTATTATTTCATTTATTTATTAGTGTCTATGGTTATGTTTTATTTATTTATTAGTGTTTATGTTTATGTTTAATTAGTTATTGACTGTGATGACTATTAAAATAAATTAATAATAAATGTTTAAAGTCAATAGCTTAAAGATTTAATTTTTTTAAATCAAATAAATTTTTTGTCTTGAAGTTGATATATGAGAAATATGAATTGCGGGAAGAAGAAGAGGAGTAAGACAAAAAGGAACTATAGTAGAACACGAACAAGAAGAGCAAGGACAAAGCAAGGACAAGAATGAGAACAAGTGTAAACAATAACTTGAATCTTCTTCAGTATCATTAGCACTGCTGTGCTACCACAGCAGGCACTACCACCACCATAACACCACCATAACACCACCATAACACCACCATAACACCACCATAACACCACCATAACACCACCATTCCACCACCATAACACCGCCAATGTCACCAAATTGCATACTGTGGCTATGGACTGCCTTCGGACTTTGGATCTTCGTATATATGTCATCTGCAGTAAAATGAGTCGGCAGCGAGGAAGGGTTGTGACAATAATATTGATATGTTCCTGTGTCACTGTGTCAGCAGTTAAACTTGCTATGATAGTCTTCGTGGACCACACCAAACTTACATATAACAATACATAAGTTTGTATATATATAAGTGAGTATAAATATATAATTATTTGTAAATTTTCCCGCTTTGTACATGATGATGATGATGATGATGATGATGATGATGATGATGATGATGACGATGATGCTGATGCCGATGATGATGATGATAATGATGATGATGATGATGATGATGATGATGATGATGATGATGATGATGATGATGATGATGATGATGATGGTGACGATGATGATGATGATGATGATGATGATAATGATGATGATAATGATGATGATGATGATGATGATGATGATGATGCTGCTGATGATGATGATGATGATGATGATGATGATGATGATGATGATGATGATGATGATGATGATGATGATGATGATGATAAGTTTTCTGCCCGAAGGCAGGTCCATTGGCTTTATGCCACCCGGGATGAGATGAGTGAAGTGGTTTCCCGTTCCCTTCCTCACAGACAATTGTTGGTGAGCCACATGTCCAAAGTCGCTGCGCAGCGGCTTGAGGTAGATTCCAATAATATATATGACCTATAACGGGAAAATGTGACATCTAGTTCATTGTACCTTACCCGAAACCCTTCGATTCCAGGTCACAATCGTCGTCGTCGTCGTCGTCGTCGTCATCCCACCGTGATCATCATCATCATCATCATCATCGCCTGGTTGCGTGTCGCTGGTTCAGTTGGCGTTATACGCACACGACACATTTATAATTCAACGCACGGAGTCACTGAGCCTTCCTCCTCACCAACGCATACCCTCCGGCAGCACCACCACGACGACCACCACCACCAGGCTGGGCTCCCTCCCTTTCCACGCCGCTCCGCGTATGCGTCGCTCGCGTGTCTTCGATCCTCGTCATTAAATCCTTTTGCCATTAATTATGCAATTAATTTAATTAAGACCGTCGTCAGTGGTGACCGTCCGCGCGTTCTACGTGTCGTCTGGCTTTTCCCGCCTTTCAGATTAATGCCGTCTGCGCGTTTATTAGTCGACATAGGCCTACAGTTTTCCTGCCGTCTGTCCGTCCGTCCGTCTGCGTCCGCCCGCTTGTTTGTCCGTTCGTCCGACTGTACAATTTCACCCTGCACGAGCAGACGACTATCAATAAAAGTTGACAGTTGTTTTTTTATAGCGCCGCTCTTCTTCGCGTGAGAAGTCACTTTAGAAATCATGGATTTTGCTGGAATTCAGGAATTAGAACATCAATCGAAGATAAATTTTCACCCGATCACTCGGGACAGATTTAAAGATTGAAGTAGAGGAATTGGTTAATTTGGTTTGATTCATGCAATGTATCTTTTGCATGTGATCTCTGTATAGATGTTGCATTCACGTGTCACCCAAATGCATAGGCCATACATTCGCTTGAGATAAATTAGTACAATATAAATACACTAGTGTATTTGCCCGTCATATTATGACGTCATATTATAGGCCTATATGTATCGTTGGTTATCGCCGTCGTCAAGACAACCGGTTTATTGTACAATAGAACAGAACCCGTTTGTGACGTAGCGTCCCCCGACAGACGGACACTATATGGATATTATATGTATAGATAGTGTGTCACGGTAGTCTATAGGTAACACGCTGGGGCAATGATCATGCTGGTGATGGTTCGACTGCCTGTAACGATCATGCCAAATAAGCAGGGTGGGAATTGTCGGGGGGTTGGGTGTTCAACCCCCTAGTCTTTCTTATGACCCCCAGTTAAGTCTTCATTGCACACCCCAGGGGGTTGTTTCCAACCCCTCAGTTGTGCTAGAGTGAGTTTGCATTATTTGACTCTGAGACTCTGACAAAGTGAAAAACAATTTCCATGGTGCATCATGTATGAATTTTTTTATTTTCTCAACAAAAGAATTGCTTTTGATTCGAATCTGCTAGGGTTGAATTAAGCTGCTTTCAAATTTTGTTGATATCAGTTGCGAAATACTGACAAAATGTTCAACCTCCAGTCTTTTTTCTACAATTCCCTCACGGCACATAAGCCTCATTGCTTCTGTCACCAAGCAGGGTCACTTGGTACCGGCGTAAGCTGGGAAGTAAACGACAGGTCCTGCGATGCACTGACCTTGGGATTTGTCCATTGTCGGCTCAAGGCCGAAGTGAAGGGAATGAGCACTTGTCCAACGTTCTTCATGGGTCGTTTTATTTAACTTATACATACACGCATACATGCATACATGCATGGCCAGTAATAAATTGTTTGTGAATCATTGTAAAACTGAATTTCTTCTTCTAGGTACAAACCAACAACTCCACAGATTTGAATGGTTTACATCTGTTCAGCTGGGTGGCTTACTCGTCAACCGCGCCAATTGCGCAGTCAGTTTAACCGTTTGACTCCACCATAGTTTTTGACTGCGATTTCAAGCGACCATCAAATGATGTCTTTGGCATTATTCTAACGGCGCTATAGAAGTCATTAGGTTAATTAGATTACAAGCAAACATACATACATACATACATACATAGCGTACATACGTTTGTACATGCATACGTACACGATATCTACAATTCTACAGGCGTACGTACACACATACTTGCATACATATATAATTGTAATTTATGAATGCACATTGTTACAGCTCCTCTTGAATAGAACTCAGCAGAGGTTCTCACGAACAGACAGTACAAGACCATGATCAGATATAATCAACCGTTAACGAAATAGAAAGATACAGCGGCAGGACACTCTCTTCGTATTCTGATTGATGGAATTTAAATGATGGCCATTTAACTATGTGCTTATAGGGGAGGAGGAGCGGGCTGTTTTCTCCTCTTCTCAGGCGACGAAGCAACGAATCTCCATGGGATTTTCCGATGGGCCAATTAGATGGCTCAAGAATATTTGGCAGAAACAGAAGGACCGTTAATTGGTGTGTATGTATACGCTTCGCCTGGATGTACTCTTCCGCCACTTTGTGGGCGGAAAGGAGAGGAAGAGGGAAATGGGAGGAGAAGAGAGGAAAGAAGGTGGAGAGGAGTGGAAAAGACTCTTTGATGTGGCCGATTGAAGTTGGTCATCACAGTTAGAGGTCAGTTAGAATTCCTGTGTATGCCTACTGACCGCTTGGAAATAACAACTGACCGCATCAATTAAGAGTGACCACCTCAACAGCTGCTGTACCCTTCCCATTCCTCTTCGCACAGACCACTTCCAGGGTTCAAAGGGTTCACAGACCTCGGAGTTTGTTAGCGCATAATTAAGTAGCGGGGCGAAACCTTATTGATACCTTACCACATCAGTATCCATACCGACATCGTCATCATCACAAGATGCAGTAACAAGAACAACGAAAACAATAACAGTACCACAACAAGAGATGGTATTACTGTTGCACAAACATTTCTTAACATACCATATTCAACAGTAATTGCTCCTTCAATGTGTATGTCGTTTTTGTAAATTTCTCAGGAGTTTAGAAATGAGTCGTGGTTCTTTTCGGATATTTGTGAGGGTTCAAGACAGTAGAAATAAGTAACTGTACTGCAAAAATTAGCAAATCGTTTATGAAACTACGCCAGAAATGTATCAAAAATTGTGAAATACACCACTTTTAAATTGCGATATTGCAAAATAGCTGTTCGTGGACACGTAGGCTTACAATCCTTTCTGTGTTGCTCATCCTCGAGTTCGAAAACTTCGTTTGAAGTTGAAGGTTTTTAGTGCAAGCGAACAGCTTCCTCATCCATCTTAGGTTGTAATTCAACAGCTGGCACTGTTCCAGTTGCATATGCAGCATATGTAGACTCAATAAAATCGTCTGAAAATCTGGACTTTCTACTTGCTTAGTCAATTTGGTGATTAATGTTTCTGTTTCTGGCATTCTTTAGCATTTACTTCAAGACTAGCTCGCCTTATAATTTTGCGCCAAGCCGTTCCACTCCGCTATTACGCCAGTTTACATTTAGTAGTTTCAGCCATCAGGATGCAATTTATAATTATATCCAAATGCTCACTTTTAAAACTAACTTTATTTCAAGAACATGAACTGGTTTTTATAAATACATAATATTTCTAAAATTCGGTTGATAAACAAATTCTCGCCCTAAACCTTTTACCGTCTGCTGACGTTAATTAGTGACGTTTTCAGATGCACTTTTGGAGGAATCATTGGACATTAAATAACGTAATAGTAAGTGCGGTACCATCGGGAGGCGAACCGCATTCCGCACGCACTCTTACACTGAAGTGCATGGGACGTACGCTTTAACCGATGTAGCTTACAGGACCAGATTTAATGAATAAAAATTATGTCGGGGACAAGGATTTTATGTTGGCATCTCTTAATATATTTTATGTTCTGAAGGATTACACTTGTATTAACACAACATCGTAAGGGGTTTTAAAAAACCAATCCATTCAATTGTGGTTCGTTTTGTCAGGTCCTAAGCTCATCCTCGGAGTTTTCACTGAAGATGCAATAGGCCCCTTTTGCCCATATTAATGAGTACTACGGCTACACGATTACGATCAACCATATCAAAATTGTTATTTCTAATAACATTTATTAGTTCTAACGACTTTCAGCAACATTCAACTTAATTAGGTTTAACAGTTACAAAGTTTAAATGGATTTTAAGGACTGCAGGCCACTATGAATGTCAGGCCCGTATTTGAGCATGTTGTTCCGAGTAATTGACAGTTGGCATGACCCTTGCCACCTGGCGACTATACACAATGCCACTTGCAGATGTACGTACAATCGTAGGCTTATAATTTTTCTGAGAGGTTAAAATGGATCTGGATTAAACTGCCAACAACCTCCACCATTACTGCTCAGGTATTTTAAAACTGCAGAGTTGGCTTCTAACCTTCTAAACAAATAACTGGCTTCGAAAACTGCATGAGGTCTAAATCAGATGTGAGTACTACATTTATAATGGAGTAAATTTCAAGGTGTGAAAGGCAGTGGCCAGATCGTCAAAACAATATATAGTTCGAGCAAACCCGAAGGCAAATTAACAAGCAGACTTCAGAGACCGAACGAGTGCCACAAAAACGTCTTCATTGACGCTTATCGAGCACCACTAGCAATCGATATTATAGTAATTGAAAGAAAGTATTAATATAATAATCTTCTTTATTAATTCAAACTGACATGTAGGCTACGCAGTAAGATTAAATTGAAACATGACAGTGCAATCAAGATCTTAATTAAACACACGTTTGACAGCCTTTATGACGGTATTTCTAGCAATTACACATTTCAGCAGTTTTTGTTAATTTTGTAGGTGTAAAAAACTGTAAATGTACCATCCTACACAAAAGAGCCAAATTCGGTCACAAGCAACACTTGGATGTCACTACATTGTACAGAGATCATTCCATAGGTGCAACAGCAATAAACTAAAGACAAACAAAGAATAAAACCACAGGCCACATGTACAGTCACTGGTGCGCTGGTCTTTCCAAAGCGAAACTACATCTTATTGGATAATGTATTATGCATTTCTGAAATTGATGCACAATGAGTACATCTTTAAGTACTGACGGTAGTGAATTCCATACACACGGTCGGTGCCGTGTCGACCGTTAGTGAGAGCGATTTCCGAAGATCTAGTGAAATGGGTTTGGACATCCGATGCGAAGATAAAATAACTAATAAAGGGCGAAGGAAACAGTTTGTGAGTGCATCGATACAAAGGCCCTAATGCGATCGAGTGTCAAAAGCCCTAGGCTGGCAAAAGTTAGTTAATTGCTGTTTAACGACACTGTGTGATAACAAAGATGATTCGCGTCGCCCTCCTCCTTTATCCAGGCTTGGGACTGGCACTGCCAGAGTACGAGGCTACGAGCAGTGGCGGAGTTTAAAAGTTAGTTCCGATCTAGCACGTAGATATCGTCTACTGAGTGTGCGTGCAGCGAGTATCTGCAGGAGTATCTGCAGTGTGTGCAGTCAGGCAATTTAAGCTACGAGATATAATTTGACGCCCAAGTGATAGTATAAAGTATAAAAGATGTGGATAGATCATGAACTAGTAAGGCCTATAGCTGATTATGAATATTATTTTGTCTCTTACACGGAATGATCATATTAATAATACATCATCCAACCTTGCAAAAAACAGGAATTTTGTTTAGGATCGCCTACCTCTTACCAAAAAAAACACTCGCATCAACATGTACTATTCAATTATCTACCTCTACTGAGCTTATTGTAATATGATATGGGTATCGAATTTTCCAGCTAGACTACAAAGACTATCTGCTATCCTTCAGTTCTCGCAACACACGTCTCTAAAATTCTCAAACACGTCGGCGAGCAGGAGAACATCGGACAGGTTATATAAATCGTGGTATTCTCTAAACGTTTTAATATTATTGCTAATTGTTCCTATCATGAGTAGGCCTATCATCTGTCAACTGACTTTGAAAACTCCGACACAGTATACCAATGCTGTAGTCTGGAGCGCCTCTGAGTAGTAGTAGACATGGGGAGGCGCTATAGAAATATCCGAAATAAATAAAAAATAAAAAATAAAATCTACAAGCAAACGCGTATTCTGGGGATCGAGCAGAAAACAGCCCCCTACAAACCAATGAAATCATGCATAGACATGCAAATAAGCCACTACCGTCAGCTTTCAATAATTACTTTGCTTTGGTATATGAAGGCAATCCTTAAGTGTACGCACCTCCAACAACTACAGATATATATACCCGAACTAATAGGCCTACCTGCAGGTTCTCGATTAGATGTACCTGCCCCAATACTTGGAATAGAGTCCCTGCTGACATGAAATGTTTGTCTCCATAAGCGTCGACTCCGTGATTACTTGGTGGAATATTTAATTATCTAATGTGTGTGCACTAGTTAACTAGTTAAGCTTAATTGATTCTTTAAAAAAAGCCTTCGTTCACACCTACTTATTAGACAGATTGCCCAGTGACAGCCTGCTGCGACCCCCTCCCATCTGATTTATTTTACTTTATTGTTTTTTTGTTTTTTTTGTTTTTTTTTGTTTTTTCTTTTTTTGCCACTAAGTCTTACTATTCTGTTAACTAGTTGCCCACCTTTTGCAAATTCGTTGTCTCTAAATAGGTCTGCTCAAAGGCTCATGTGTACATGGCCGTCGTCGAGTTTTGTTAAGTAAATGGGGCCCTTACTAGCGGGACCCTGGTCCTTTTAGGGCTTCCTATTGACCACTCACAGCATGATATAGCCTTCTAAACCCATGAATATCTTAATGTTTCAAACCTTTTCAGCATCATAGTGGCTATTTAAATTATATTTTCTTGTATATTGTCACGTTTGCTTTGTGGATCAATAAATTGATTGATTGATTGATGGGCAGTTGACCAAACCAGCCGCGGTACTGTTATTATATGTGAGAATAACCCTGCCAAGCGGGACCTTGATCCTTTTAAGGTTTTATTTTCCGGTTGTTCCCGGATAACTTCATTTTATACACTTGTTTAACATACTTGCATGGGCGTGCAGGAATTTTTTAGGGGGCAAAATTGTTTTAGAGGGGGAGGCAACATTTGTTAGGGAAGGGCAAAACTTTTCTAGGAGGGCAAAATAACGTTTTTGTATAGAAAAAATTGCATAGAAAATTTAAAAAAAATAATGATCAAGGACTTTACCTAAATAACTAAGTGTTTTTTGCATTGAAAATCATGTTGAACTGTTGTAATAATCATAATCAAAAAGTTTTTGTTCATTATTTGCAAAATCAGGGGGAGGCAAATGCCCCCTTGCCCCACTCGGATGGCCCATGCATACTTGAAATGTCTTGTTTGGTGTTGTTTGAAAGGACCAATAAAATTTATGGTTGTGGCTGTGATTATGGTAACATATAGGCAATGGCGCGATAAGATAGTCTAATGCTTCTCGTTGGCAATGTGAATTATGTTGTGTTTCCGTGTAAGGTGTTGATCCCGATGTAGGCCTACGGCTAGAAATTTCGAGGAAGAGACCTTGCGAGATAACTATGCAGCGCATGTTAATAGGAACGAGCTTACGACAAGAGAAACAATATGAAGTCATCTGTATCAATGTTGAATGAGAATTTGTCCTGCGTCATTCAAATAGGATAAAACACAGTAGGCTTGAAGTATCAAAATATGAAATATCATGTATATAAATCAATTAAAGTTAGGGCCCAATACCGAGCTTGGCGTAACTCCACATGGAATGGCACCCATTAGAGATCAGATGCATTCCAGGCTAGTATACGTATATCATAGTGTTCTAACTAACTTATTAAAATTGTGCGGTCCGCTGAATCGAGTGCCTTTTTTATAAATCACAGGAAAATGTTACAATAGGAAATAGATATCAAAGGACTTGAGGATTTTGTTCTCGATTCATATTGGGGGCCATAGAGGTGGAATGGTCAGAACGAAGCCATGCTGGCTTGTTGCTAAAAGTTCTGCCTCTGCTCTGTCTCCTCTCTCGGGTCTCTATGGCAACCGGACTCTGACCATCGTCCCATGATACAACGCAACGCTCTTGAATAAGCTGGTGCTCTGCGCTTAACATTCGAGTAGTTCTTAAGAAGTCTGGAGTCTACGATTCTTCATTGTTATGTAATCAGTGAATAGACAACTCAATATTTCTCTAGATAGTCGAGAAGTAGGGAAGACAGAGATGATGGACCTATATTTATTAAATGTATTTTTGTCACCAGATTTTAAACAGAAGTCATCTTAGCGTTTTTTTAAGTTCATCAGGAACTTTTACTGTTAGAAAGGACCAGTTTATAATACTGGGAAATGGCACTGCGACAACTTCAACGGCCGTTTTAGCTATGAAGGCTTATGGATGTTTCACATCATCAACGACACTACTACATGCTAAGCGTATTGTGCAACTGATTTGCTATGCTGATAATTTCCAGTGATGTGCAGTAGTTAACTAAAAAGTTGCTAACTTTTAGTTAAACTTAAATTTTTTAGTTAAGGATGAAGTTTAACTGGAGAAAAATAGTTTCGTTAAAACCAAAGTTTAACTTATATTTTTTAGTTACTAACTGAAAAATTAAACTAACAAAATCAGCAACTACGCAACTATCTTCCGCATTGAACACTGTCAACAAGTCAACGCGACGTTTACTTACTTATTAATACTGGTGTTGCCTCTGCATAGAATATTTAGTAAGGCGCAGTGTATAATAATGACATTGGTGTTTATTATTCGGTATGAGTTGACTGTAGACTTTAATTAATTAAAGGCTACGTCAGTAAAAATGGTTTGTTAGTCATTACTTGCTTCACTGAGGTAAAACTGAAAGAAGACAAAAGCAACTGTAAGAAGTTAGGTGCAAAATGTCGATTTTGTGTGAATAAAAGGATCTTTCTGAATCACATCAAGGTCTGACGAAACACTTGATCGCCTTCTTTTCTTACTATCCAGATACAAATTTAACAGTGGTCTTGCTGTTGCTGACCATTGTTGAGTAACTGGTTTTATTACTAAAGTCAAGTGAAAAGCATTGCATTGCGTGATACGTCAACGTTTGCATTAGCAACTGTCGTAGCCTAATTATTTTCTTGCATAACTGTAGTAGGATATTACATAGTACACATTACATAGTTTGAAAGTGAAATGGTCATTGACACTCTGCATTATTACAGTTCACTTAACCTCTGTTATTGTGAAAATGTTGTCATAAAAAGTTGTCAAAAAGTTATAAAAAAATTTAATTAAATTTTTTAGTTTAGTTAACTTCTTTCCAAAATTAGTTGCCAACTTTAGTTAAACTGTTTTATTTTAGTTGAAAAATATTTCATTTGAAAAAGGTAGGCCTATTAAACATAGCATAGACTAATACAACATCTTTTCTTCCTTCGAACTTTCATTGCTGTCTTTTCTGTTATATACAATTAATTCCTCCAATTATTTCTTCCATCATTTTTGCTTTCTTTCAAACCGTTCGTCATTTTTCTTCATTATTTCTTGCTTCAAATTTTCCTTCCATTCTTCGTTTTAATTTTAATTCGTTCCTACGTTCTTTCTTCACTCTTGCCCTTGGATGCATTCATACTTTCTTTTATTTCATTTGTCTGTGAGTATGTCTATCTTCTTCTATCATCTGTATGGGTTTTTGATATTTCTGTAAGGTTTATTTGTGCATTTAGCTATGTATTTGTCTCCACTCTATACCAAGAAAGTGGAGTTGTTGACAGCGGGTAGTTTGAAACCTTCCATTCGCTGTTTATCCACCCTCTTAATCCCGCCGATTCCCCCATGGCTTGGAATCTAAATCAATGTGATACTTTCCCCGTCTCCTTGACTGCGTGAGTTTTGCAGCATGGGACTGTTACTGGACAAGTCGAGTAGACTCTCTTTACGCTACTAGTTCATATGTTTGCCTCTCTGACCAATAAATTAAAAATTAGGGCGCCCACTACTTAGTTAAAGGCGACGTGTTCCATTGATTCTCCGCTTTACGTCATCTTACTATAGAGATCCACCTTCATCACTGCCACTAATACAATCACATAGAATGACACAAAGGCAGAAATCGATTTTCGAGTGTAAGCATTATTTTGCGTCACTCTGCAAGATTATGTATAATTAATTAATTATTACTAAATTACAAGCAATTTCAACTGGTTAATCATCACTCATACAGTCGAATTCTGAAAAAAGTAAAATAGTTTTATCCATCGACTTGACCTGATTGAAAGTTATATCTATTAAGACAAACAAACGAACACAAGTCATTGGCCTTCATTAGAGGACTTGCAGAAGCAGCGAAGAGTTCCAACAAATTCTCACCAAAATATGAACTGAAATAGTTTCTCTAAGCAAAACCAATTCAAAATAACAAACCAACGCAGTTAATCAAGGTTGCATTCATCAAGTATCAACCGTGCAGCTTTTCTTCAAACATAAACTTGTAACTTAAACAGAACAATTTCACGCAGCACTTCAATTAGTCCAATAAACAATATTCGTCTAATTTCTGTTAAGAGATTGCACTGTTTACGCCACAAGATTAAACACTAAAGAAAATCCAACCTTACAGTTAGGACTAACTGCAAAAAACGACTTGAAAAGTTCTATAAACATGAGTATACACAAAAGTATAAGGCTATACGTGAGATGCAACTTGCAATAATGCCATCATCAAGTATGACCTGCTTCTGTTTCGCTAAGAATCGCATAGGCGGAGATAGTCAACGAAATCTAGGAGGAAGGGCTAACCACAGTAAGACGCCAGACATTGTAATCTAACTATAAATTTGTATGGCGCATTTTCTGAGTCTGTCAAACACGTCTCAAGACAGTCATGAAAGTAAATTATGTTGACGTGTAAGCAGACTGTGATTGTGTCTTCTGCCAGTCATCACGTGGACAGAAATCGCAGCCTACAGTACTACATCCGCCTAAGTAGCAGCTAAGCAGTTTAAAATAATCGAAACGATAATTGATTAAATGGATTACTGAATCGCTAATTACAGTTGGACCTTTTGTCTTTACTTATGAATCGACTCAGATGCAAAGGCAAGCAAGAAACGATCACCAGCTCAAGTGAGACAATTATTTTGACACAAATTATACGATTCACGTTTGATGCAGGTTTCAAGATTTAATTCGAAAGGTCAAAGTTCGGGGAAATCTGTCGACTGCTGGTGCAACAAAGGAATTTGAAAATTTATGTAAATTAAAGTTAAATTAAAGTTAGCCCTCCCACCTCGATTACCTCCACCCGTAGACACGTGACCTATAGTCTATGATGCACATTGTAAGTTAACTTTTGTAGCGCCTTATAATGGGACATAACTTCCTGTAAGTTTCAATCTCAAGTCGCTTTTGAAGTCAAGTCATCAACGTTGGATAACAGACTCGCGTGGGAAGAAGTCTGTGATAATTAGCTGACGTAGGCCTATTACGCCTCAGCAAGGCGCCATTCAGAAAAATCGATGAAGACTAAATTCGATTCTGTCAATTGTTTCTGTTCATTAGATCACAAGTCACTTCAAGACAAGAAAGAATTAGGCAATTACCCATTAATTGCACACCTCTACAAACGGTCTGAAGGATCGTGAAGTCTAGACTCAAATACAACATAGTAATCCAACAACCTCTTTTGCTCTTCAACATTTGTGATTTTCAGTTTGAAATCGGATTTCTCTGTGAATGTCCGATGCGTTAACAATCGAATTAGCAACTCATGACAACAATATTTTGAACTATGCTGTGACCTTTCAGCATAAGCTACACGGCTTTGCACGAGAGAAGGCACATTAGACCGAATTACACAATTCGATAAAAATCTGTAATTATTGCGCTGGAGTTAAAAATAACACAGCAAGACATATTGGCTACAGTCGCTGGAATAAGGAAGTCGCACTCTCCAGCTAATGCATAGGAAAGGTGTGGGTGTATTTTATATTAGCATTAGGGCCTACTTCTGTATTTATATAAGCGTCATATTTAATGATAAAGCATCAATCGATGGCGCTGAGCAACTGTGAGCAAGGGATTTTCTCAAGGTCTCTACCGCCTCTGAGGGGTCTCGAACCCACACAGTCCGTGTTGCAAGGCGATTTGTGGCCAGTGGCTTTTTTCGCAACATGTCGTATCGTAATATTTTGATAAAATTGACACATCTGGTTCTTAAAGAAACTAGGAAGCAGTCCTCATTCGAGGAAAAGTAGCCTTAGTGGCGTGAGTAGCAATGAATAGGAGTGTGAGGGGTGGATAACGTAGGCCCTAATAGAAAAGGACAGAAGCTGCTGCAGTTTTGACGGTGCTCGTTTAAGATCTGACTTTCAGTCAATGTTTGAGTTACTGGGCAGTTGCTTGCACTTTTGCGAGAAATACACCAAGATATTATGGTGAGGCGTTCATGAATCGATTAATGCTTTGAACAAACGAGGAAAACTATATTCGATTAATATCTTACTTAGGCTAATAATCTCTTGCAGGGAACACACAGATAAAAATAGAAAAGCATTGCCGACATACAAAATGTGAAATGTCGAAGAGTCGCGGAAACTATGACTTTGCAGAGTAAGACTTGTGACGTCACCACGTCACGACATGACGTCAGACTAAACACAAGAAAACCAACACACCGTCAAACCACATAGGCCTACATATTAATGCGAAAACGTGCAAACAACATCAGGGTGCAACAAACAGTTTTTACAATCTTCAAATCGTGTCTGACACTTAGATTGATATAGAGAAAACAACAAAATTAACACAAGCTTTTAATGTTTCGCTTTAAGGCGATTGCTCAGGTACGTATAGGTAGTCAGTGATTAATTATTCGCATCCTTCGACTACCGCTCTCTGAAGCGCCATCTTGTGGCTAAAGGATCTTCCTGGACAAGTGCGTATTACGACAGCTGAAGTGCAAACAATCGGATGTTGGACTTTATCAGTTCCTACATTAGAATGCCAAAGACAATGGCCCATCTACTGACCCACTCACACACGGTCGTAACAAATGCACAATTGTCACAGAGAAACTGCCTATGCAAAAGTACACAAATTTATATTGCGCTTTCGTTGAAACTCAGAGGCGTTATAAAATGTCTAGATGCGTAGTCCTGTTGTAGTCTAGGTCATACTAGAACGCACTTTAACGTCAGCTCCACCAACAAAAGCGTCCTAGTGGAGGATTTATGATGACAACTGTCATCTAAGGTACTTTACGAGTCTCGTTTCGTCAATTTTTTACGAGGTATTTGCTGACATTTTAAGCTGTTTTGCACACAAACACACACTATTAACCTATAGCAACATTGTAAACTTTGCCATTTTAAAGAGGTCATCTTCCCATCTTTCATAAACAGTTTTTGTATAAAATGACCTGAAAATTTTAAGCATTTGCACCGCATTTCGTCAATAGCATTTTCAATCTTTGCTAAAGTTGGACCCAACAGACATTCTGACAACTCAACAGAATTTAAATAGGCTCGATTTTGCTCTCAGTGTTAAACTTTATCATTTAGCCGGATTTTAATCGCCGTCAGTCTAAGAAGTAAACTAGGAATACCGGCAACTCGTTCAATAAACCCTTGTACAAACAATTTGTTGCTGGTGACAATCCAACATTTCCAGAAACTAGCAACATGAATAGCAAAGATCCCGGAGTATGTTTTTTACGCTGAAAGGTATTTAACATAGATGAGCATTCAAAGACCGAAGAGTGTCTTGAAGTAGAGCTTATCAATTTCATGACTTGAAGTAACAGGAGTCATTCGTTTCTGAAATGCATTTTATTGTCACTTATTAAGTGAAGTCCGACACAGTTAGTTGGACACCAGAAACATCCGATTTTATGGCTTCCCATATTAATAGGTGCATAACACTTCCTCTACAGGTTTAATAGCTGATGATTTTGAACTTTGCTTCACCTCATACACTCAAACAAATCATTCCAATCTCAGTTGGAAAATGATTTCAGAAAGAAATATTCGAAATGAACACTTGTTATTCGTATTTAAAAAATCTTAAAGTTGGAACGAATAAATTTTGTCCACATTTCGTCAATCCTACGTATAGGCGTACTGGACTCCATGATTTTTCGTCCCGTGTGGTAAGCAGCCTGATAACGATCAATTCGAGATGGAGACTAAAGGCACCTGGTTGCCATCAGACTAACTTACCAGAACTGGATGAACGACTCCCGAACAGATATGAGAAGATACAAACAGAAAGCTTTAACACTTTCTATTTGTATTTACCTGTTGATAAACAAGTAAAACTACATCAGGTATGTGCAAACCAAAGGTATACTGTCACGATAATAGTTATCTCTACTTTTTACCATCCTTATCAGAGTCGCCATCGTTATCATTAGCAAATGCATGATGTAAAGATGGTTTCCTTTGTCGAGTATTTTGCGCTTCTGTCGCTAGATGTCAGCACCTGGTTTGACTTAATATTTGATTCCAGAGTTCAACCACAAGCATACTATACTATACTTCATTTGTAAATAATTGCGATGCAAGGAGAAACAGAACAAAGATAAACAGACATCAGACAAAACAACGCAGACGGAAAGGGTGACAGACGAGTCAAGACAGACAGACAAGACAGACAGACAAGACAGACAGACACACAGACTGTCTGACAAGGGAATTGACAGACATTGAGAGAAAGATAGATCGAGACAAAAACATATATTCCTGGAGACCTGGACTCATTTCCACCGTAGGCTGTTTCCATGTCTTCTCGGATTTCCGTCTTTGTTTTGACTCGATTTGCTTGGAATTTGTCCTGTACAACAACTGTGTTTAGTATCGACCATAATTGACTGATGCCCGAAGCATTTTTACAGAAGTTCTTAGACTGGATTAGATTTAAAGGTTGATGATTTTACAACTTTACTACTTCACAGAGATGAATTTGTAACTAGCCTTCTTTGGAAGTCTTCTCCTTGTCTTTGGCTGAGAGTGTTGTGGAACCTGACCCCGCTGGAAAGTCGACGCTGGCACTCCCTCTGTTGAACGACGACTTCTTCTTCTGGTCTGGAATCGTCATTTCCGGTGGCTGGTAGGTCGACGGAGCCGCCGGTTCGGACAGGACATTCGCTCCGATTCGAGCGATGGACACGTGGGTCACTGAGCTGTCGACGCTCATTGATTTCTTTGACCCGAATAACTTCCGCTTGTCCTTGACATTCTGGAAGAACTGTTTCAGCGACGAAGAAGACGTCGTCTTGGACTTTTCATCACCGGAAGATGTGCTGGTGCCGTGCCACGCGGCTGAAGCTGCTTCTGTTTGGTTCTCGGTGGTCTTGCCAGACACGGACGTCGACCCGCCACTGTCCCTTACGGAGGTCGGGGCGTTGGTCTTCGGGTCGTACGGGTAGTCCTCGTAGAACTGCCTCCTGGCCGTTCGCGGTGACACGCTGGCCGATCGTTTGTCCAGGCGCTTCTTCGTTCCGACGCTAGGTGGCGGGGCTGCTATCGTGCTACCGGAAGTCGACGTGGCCCCTGCTGCAGTGCTGCTGGTTCTAGGCTCTGGAATGATTGTCGGACGAGACGGAGAGGGAGGCGCTGCTGCGGTGGTCGTGGGTTCGAGTCTTGTGTATCCCACTCCAGAGGATCCTAGACTCCTGTTCGGCGCGCTGGAACCCATGCCCTCGGCTGCGTCGATAGAGGCACTCTTGATCAATGTAACCCTCCGCTGAAGCCCTCCTCCTCCACCTGCTGAGGAAGAGGTGGAGGCATCGGGTGTGTTCTGTGACCCGATGGCGTCCAGTTTAGCGTAGAGCTTCTGGATGTCATCGGAGGTCAAGAGGTCGCCCCTCTCAACGGACAGAGCCCTGCGCGGGGTGTGCGATGGAGTGATGATCATGCTCGGAGGAGCCGCTGGATAAGGCGAGATCCGTCGCATCCCCAGTCCCCCAACCCCTCCTGTCTGCCCGACCTTATCGGGAGAAGCATCTCGAGACCCGTAGGCGCTCTGCGTTCCGGATGCGTAAATCGACCCGCGGTTCGAGGTCGACCCGCGATGTGGGACCGAGGTGGATCCTTCGGCGGCTACGGTCGTTTGGTCCTCCTCCTCTGATGTAGACCGGGCCAGCTGACTGAGGCGTCCAGTTCTACCCGTTGTGGCGTAGATGCCGACGCTGGGCGAGGCAGCCGTGCGAGAGTAACTTCCGGAGGACTGGACTGGAAGAGCAGAGGACTCAGAATTTCCGGATGTCTGACTGCTCTCCACTTCCGCAGAAGAATAAGACCTACAAAAGTAAACTATCGTCCGTTTGTTTGTTTTGATCTTTCTGTTTAACTCATACCATCTTGTCTTCGGGTAAATTTTACTCATAATTCTTCCGGTGTTACCTTCAGTTTCCTCTGTTGTGCGGTGGAAAATGAAACATCCTCGAATTATTGACTAATTATTACTAAAGTTCGACCATTATTCATTGGTAGTTATGATTCCCGAAACTCTTACTGATGCAGCTCCTTATTTGGTCCAGGAACTTCAACCTTCGCAACACCGATTCACCTTCACTGATATCGTGCCGTGCAAAAACAAATCAACAGAATTTAGAAATAACCTTGTTGCACTATGTCTCGCTACGTTTAATTTCATGCACTACCATTCCTTGATAGCAATGACAATGTCGAAGAGACGAAAGAGAAGAAGGAGGAGGAGGATGGGAGAGGAGGAGGAGGAGGAGGAGGAGGAGGAGGAGGAGGAGGAGGAGAGGAAGATAGGAGGAGGATAGGAGAGGAAGTGAAGATACAGAATGCAGAGGAGGACAATATTATTTCTGTACCGTCTGAAGGATCCTCCTAAAGTTCCGCCGATGTTGTGTCCCTGTGTCACTGGTTGTCGATGGTCCTTCTGCTGTTTATCCGTTGGTCTGGCCTTTCCAAGGTCATCTGCCAACCGCGATGTTTCCTCAATCGCCTGAAACGGACATTTCTTTGTGTGTATGTGTATTCGTTTATTAGGCAAAACTGGTTGGCACACAAGAACTAATAAAACTAAATAAATAAAGGTCACGAGTTAGGGGCCATCCATATATTACGTACGCAAAAATCCGGGAAAATTGGACCCCCTCTCCCCCTGTTCGCAAGCGTACTTTCTTCCACACCCCCCCGCGTACGTACACTTGACGCACACCTCCCCCCCCCCGAAGACCAGCTGCAGAAAGTGTCTTGACAGCCCAATTGTCTGCACTTTAGGCCAGATTGAAGGATGAGTGAGGGCCAATATAGACAAATTATAGGTGTCTCGTTCACAGCACAGAATAACTGCACATGGCTTTTAAATAATGTAATAAAATGCCTTCAGACGACTATAGGACAATACAGAGTTATAAATAGGACGTCATAATTAGAAATTTATTTTGCGTACGTACACTTTTGTCACCCCCTCCCCCGTTCGCACCCGTACGCAAAATCGCCAAAATCCGGACCCCCTCCTCAGTGCGTACGTAATATGTGGACGGCCCCTTATTGTGGAGAGTACTCAGATTTTCTTATAGAGCATGCGCGAGATATAGTTTTTATCGTCTTTGTCCGGAAGCTCGACAAAGACAATAAAAACTATATCTCGCGTATTCTCTATATTCTTTGCTTTCAGAACAGCCTTTTTTTTGTCTATAATGTTTTTCTGTCTATAATGTTTTTCTGTTTGTAATTACATTTTCATTCATTCTGTAACTTAAAAGTAGACCTTGTGTTCTTTCTTGCTCTGAGCGTGTTAAAAGTTAAAACGTGTTTCTGTATGGGAATGTTCGGTTCTGAAGAAAGTAAAGAACAACTTTTCTGCGGTTGTTATCTCTGACTAATCTACCACCCGAGAGCAAATGCTTTGTCCTGAGCTATTTTCAAACGCATATTCATCTTATTCTCAATTCCTATGTGTTGTACGTGGAACAATACCACTGTATAAAGTGTCCTATTGTTAAGCGCATACCAAGAAGTGCATTCTCTGAAATTACGAGAATCAATTAGAAGCAGATATATCTAAATGTTTTATTTCATTCCATCCGTTGGTTATTTTTGGTCTTTCTATAACAGCATAACTTGTTGAAATGAAGTAGCTAACCTGAACAAGATCTTGAATGATTGGCTGAAAAGAAACACAAAATCAACTTAAAATACGTTAAAATAAAATCTATAAAAAAAGTAAAATAAAAGCTACGTTTTAAGCCTAACCTAAATTCTAAACTTTCTTTACTTATCTTTGCCCTTAAACCTGTCTATCGAACAATCAATCGTTCAATCTGAAGCATTGATAGTAGACAAATGATTGCACGTTAATAAATAATTTGCACCTGTCTATCAAGATAGGTTGCACTTCTCCTCGTCTCAAATTCTCGAAACTCAACTGCTCAAATATGCAACACAACTTAAGCATTTCAGTTCTTGATTGTAATCGTTAACTCTGCAGTTTTTACTCGCCAAAGATCTGAGTTGAAAATTGCTGCTTAGTCAGACGTTTCTCAAACTCACTATTTCGTCTATCAGTTTAGCCTAATTCAAGTAAACAGTCAACTTCAAATGCATCAAGTAATTCGATTAAATGAGTAAAATCAGATTATTTATTGATTAATCCCATTCTGATATATATCACTTTGAGCGAATGAAGTTCTTGTTCGTCGCCTTAACTTTTTTGTTAACATTATTTGACCATTCTAAATCACCTACCTCAAAATCGTCACTGGCAGCGATATTAAATAAGGGGTCGTCCATTAATTATGTCAACAAATTTTAGGCAGTTTTTAACCCCCTCTCTCCCTCTTGTCAACAACTGTCAACATTCTAGGACCCCCTAAAAAATTACGTCAAAACTTTTTGACACCCCCATCCGACAAAACAAATCATCTTTCCATCGAAAAAGAAACTCGAAATATTAGATTTTCAAAAAGAACCCAGGATATTCGCATTCAAGAGATTATGCAGCGTATTTCCTTATTAGGCCTAATCTTCGAACAATGAACAAGATAATTTAAAATGAAGAAAATATCGCGTTTGATTAAATTACAGACAAAAAAGTTATAGATCACTCATAAAGACTCCGAATCTATGGTTGCGCTTTGATTAAATTACTGTTGACGTCAATTTGTCTTGAACACCCCCTCCCCTTGTCAAGAATTGTCAAACTTTCAAACCCCTCTCTCCCACATTTTTTTTGACATAATTAATGGACGACCCCTAATGCGAACAGGTGATTGAGTGGGCAATAAAAAGAACGCTTTTTATAATTGATTAGCCGAACTAAATAGTACGCAGATGTCCGTTTAATGATGAATTGTTAGCAAAACCATGAAACTTTATAAGATACGAAATATCTGAAAGTTGTCTAATGTAGACATGATAATTATGTAAGTGCAGTTTGGTGTAAAACGAGACACATACCAGGAAGTTATCTCGAAACGGCAAACAGCTAAAGGGCAAATAGATCGTACAGATGAGTATCATGGAAATACAGATGGCTATAAGAAACAACCTAACCTTTTTAAATAATCAGAATTTTTCTACTAGACCACTATGATCGTTCTCTATTTTTTGCTCCGTGAAACCTGCGTCGATAAATTTAATGGAAAGCGATACCTGATCTACGCCTCGTTTGCTGCTGTCGTCATCTTTGGCGCCACTATTCTGCGCATCTGCTCCTCCAGCCCGCTTGTCGTCTGCTGCCGCGTTTCTGGCCGTGTACAGAGTCAGGGCCGTTACCCGGATCTTCTCTGCGCTCGGGGTCAGACTTCTTGACCTCAGCTTTCCTTGGGCTCCATTCTGCTCCACCAATCCAGTTGCAAGAACTCGAAGCTTCTTCACCTGTGACAAAGAAAAAAGCAAAGACCGCTCAATCTGAGTACAACAATGTTTCTACTGTTATTGTGAGAAACTATAGACGGTTAAGTCATTTTCATGCTGTTACTATGTCATGTGGTTTAGTCACTGGTCGTTCCAACTGAAATCAAAACCAATTTTTAAATTAAAGAAATATGCCGATTGTCAAAGGCCATCCTTCCACTTGGAGACTGTAAGTCCAAATGAGAGAGCTGCAAAATCACGGACAATGCCATTGATACACACAATCATAGTTATCCAAGGAAATGTCTTATCAACACCTGTCCACTAATTATTCAGCCAAAATACTGCGTTTTTTCTGTAGGAAGGAAAATTATGCGCATGTCACAGGCGAGTTCTTTTCTTTCAAATGACAACATGGAAATTAATGTTGCTCATTTCTATGTCGACTTCGTTAGAAGTCCAAGAGAAATAAATAGGCACAGCTTGTAAAGCAAGACAGGGTTGAGTTGCACTGAACGTTGGTTGACCTTGAACCGTCTTGCAACCGATGAAGGTCAAATACCTCAGCCAGAAGACGGTTAATGTTCTCCTTCTGCTGGAGGTAGTCTCGGCGAGACTCTTCCAAGCGTCTTTGGAGCTGAGACCTTTCCAGTTGCCACTGATTCCTGTCTTCCACCAGACGGTACTGGATATCAACTACGCTGCGCTGGAGCTGCGAAAGTTCCCGCGCTTTCTTCTCCAGCTGAAATCACCAACATCATCATTATTATCGCCATCACTAAATTGTCATCTTCATCGGTGCATTGTTGTTTTGTTGTCGTTGTCATAGCAGATTAACTTAGCTCAGTCGAAGATGTATAGGTCCAATCATCTAAAGTATTATAATTACCGCAGTTTTATTTGCCGCTAAAACTGTTGGCAGTTGACGTCGTATTACTAAATCGCACAACCACATCATTCTATACATTGTTATCCCAGAGCTAGTCAGGTCTGTAAATGGGTACAATTGGTTTGAGTGGCTCTAAAACAATCAGAGGCATAATCTGGTAGTGCAGTGCGAATTACCATTGACAGGCCTGTACAAGTGTACATCATTACTTTGCCCCAAGCTCACGTTCCGCTAACAGGTGAATAACTTAATGTTTACGCTCTATTCAATTGCCCTTGAGCTAAAACTCATTTAGCTGCTTACCATTATGTTTCGCTCTCTTAGTTGGTGTATTTCTTTCTCAAATTCTTCCCTCTGCTTTTCCAGTTTCTCCACAAGCTGAGACCTTTCCTTTTCCCTGAGGTTTTCCAACTCGTTCAGCTGCTTCTGAAGCTCTCGACAGACATCCTGGGCGTCCTTCTCGCCCTTCCTCGCTTCCGCCTCCAAGGCCCCTCCCTTCTTCGACTTGGATGATCCAAACTTTTCGAAGCGAGCTCGAAACTCCGAAACTCTTGTCGGCGCGGATTTTTCTTCATCCGAAACCTGCATGTACAGATAATTTTAATTACATCATAATTTTAATTACATTTTAATTACATAAGTATGAACGTCACGAAAATTAAGAAAGATAAAGAGAAGATATAATCTTTCTACAGCGCATCAGAATTCAGTTTCTGGAAAAACGAAAAAGTAGGCTAATTGAAAGAATAAAAGACCTTTTCTATTTCTCTTCAGAAACAGGAAAGAAACAAGAAGGAAATGTCAATTGACGAAATATCTAGACAGTAAACTGGTAAGAAAGTAAGCCGTCGTTGCACACCTTTTGCGCCTCCAGAGCCGCTCTTTCCGATTTCCAGGCACTCTCCTCTACCATCAGCCTGTTTTCCGCTTCGCGTTGCTTGGCCTCCGACGTCCTCAGTTTACCACGGAGGTCTTCCAGAGACTTTTCGACCTCTGCGATCTTCTTCTGGTAGTGTTCGACCTTTCACATGATGGAAACATAATCATTAAGTTATAGTCTGTCGTCACAGGATTGTCATTGTCTCGTAATTATAGCACATTTTAGGACTTAAAATACGTTATATAAATTTCCAGATGCATACTTAACATTTTCAGCGCGTATTGTCACTACTGCATAGCTACTACTGATCAAAGGGAGTCACCAGTTGTGTAGCGTCTATAACATTCCTTCCGTTTCCTCTAGTGTTCTTCCAACATGCAATGACAGAATACAACGACTTTTTTTGCTCTGCTTGCCGTTTATTTCTCTACAACCCAGTCCTTTGTCACAATTAAAATACCCCACATGAACTTTATAAAGCCAAGCTTATTATATTACTCTGTAAAAGTACAAGTAGGTTGAGAAGATATTTAATTTTACCCTACATCTCTCTCTAGCGTTGTCTTAAATCTTTCCTTGATCCGTCCGATCCACCGCCTTCCTATTTCTTGCAATCTGGACACAACCTATAGTAACGGCTCCTTCATCTTCTCTCTGTCTCTGTCTTTCTGTCTCTTACTGTCTCTGTCTATCTCTCGTTCTCTCTGATCTCCTGGTGACCAGGTTTTGTTCCTCATACGAGTTATACCGATTTACGCAGGGAGGAGATAATGTTTTGGTTGCCTTGCAGTCGGCGATGAGAGAGACAGAGAGAGACAGAAAGAGACACATAGGCAGAGTGAATACAACTGCGATAGACGCCGACACTTGCCGTTTACTTCCGGCTGATATATTTCCATAGCTTAGTTGCAAATCGTTGCAAAGACACTGTGCCAATTGGACCACTGTGTCACATTATCTCTTATAACAATTTAAAGAAAGACCAGACACACTAGTAGATCCTCGATGCCAGAGATAGTTTGAGACGGCCAGGCGTTGTATTACCTGACTGGTGGAAGCGAGCAGTCTTTCCCTCTCCTCATTCCAGGACGCCACTCCTAGGTCGTATCTGTTCCTGAGGTCTGACAGAGCCCTTCGAGAGCTCTGCAATAGCTGCAACTGCCCGTCGTTCTCCTGGCGAAGAGCTTGACACGCGTCTCTCATCTGAGCGATTGTCTCCTGTAGGGTCCTCGAGTTGACCTCGTAGAACTCCTCCAGGGTCGCCTTCTCGGCCATCCAGAGGGTCTCCTGCCGCTCGAGCTTCGCACGCAGACCGGCAATGAGTTTTCCCTGATCTGGATCAAAGGCATCATCGACACTCCTTGATGAAGACCCGGGTAAATTCAGAGTGGCTGGTCTTGAAGTCAACTTCGACATATCCTGATGTATATCAATAACGGTTGCTAAATTAGCATTTCTTAAAAATCACACGCAAAAGTATGCTTGACAACTGCTTAAAAGACAATGAAACAACTCTAATAGATAATACTAATTTTAATAAACGAGTTTGAATTTCATCTAGGCTTTTCTGAAATTCTCTGATACTTTCTATCGTTTTTTATTACACATTTTCTTTAAAATGCATATGGTAGGCCTACTCAATAATTTTTTAAACTTATAAAGAAAGCATTGTCATTAGTTAGTAGGCTATTGAAATCAGAGAAACGTGCTTTTAAGATTCATTCGTTCATTCATTCATTCATTCATGCATTCATTCATTCATTCATAGATTTATATAGTGCCTCTTCAAGAGAACTACTCAGTGGTGCTCTGATAATGCGCATTTGTTCTGCATGATGATTATTTATCCGCAAAATTCGTTGTGTTTTATTTCGATTTTACCTTTGCCTTCAGTTCGTCCAGAAGCTTCGTCTTCTCATCAAGGATCTTTTTCACTTCATCTTTCTCCTTCTTCCACTGTCCCGAATTAAGATCAATCTTCCTCTTCAGTGTGTTTACCTCATCTGCAAGTTTGAACTTGTCAGCGATCAGTGCCTCTTTCTCCTTCATCATCACCTTGAAGGCCTCTGTCTGGTTCAAGGTCTTGGACAACTCCTGCACGTGTACCTTTTCCAGCGCCTGCTTTAACTCCAACTGGATCCTATCGTTCTCGGCTTTCCACCTTTCATTTTCCAGCCTCATCCGTTCCGTAACGTCCTTCACCTCGTCCGCCAGCTGTTTCTTCTCTTCCGCGGTCTTTTCCAGCTCCGACTCCAGCCTCGTCAGATTGTTTCTTAAGTCCGTCGTCTGTTTCCAGGCCTCGGCTTCCGTCAATTCCAGCTTGGCTCTCAGTTCAGCCAATCTCTCCAGCGCGGTCTTCAGTTCCGCCTGGAGACGACGTAGTTCGGCATTGCACATTCCCAGGTCGACATCCCTCGCCTGGAGTTTCCGAATAACCTGCCGGATCGTCTTATCCATGTCGCTCACCTGGTTTCCCTTTTCCACGAGTTTCCGGTTGATCTGCTGAAGTATGTCGTCCTTTTCCTTCAGTCGATCATCTCTCCTGCGGACGTGCTCGTCCAGCTGTTTGATCCTCTCATCCTTTTCGGCCAGGTGATCGCGAAACTCGTAGAGCTCTGTGCGGAACTGGGTGATCTCCTGCGTCTTGATTCGGAGGTCCTGGTCCTTGAATTCTAGCTCACCGTCCTTCTGCTGAATGAGCAGATCTTTCTGTTGAAGAGCCTCGTCTCGGTCCCTGAGGGCTCGGTCCTTTTCGCTGATGAGATCGTTTTTCTGGACGATGAGATCGTCTTTAGACTTGATGACTTCGTCCTTCTGCTTAGCATCGTTCTCCGAAGCAACTTTCTCCGCTTCCAGAAGATTTTTCTCCTTCTCCCACTGCTTTTCTCGCTTCTTCAGAGACTCCCGAAGCTGAAACCAGAAACGAAACTAGTTATAATCCTTCATGCTAGGTACTTATCTCAAACAAGCAATCTTCTAGCTCTAAAAGGTCGAGAAAGCCAGCTAATTTACTAGCGCATCTCTAACGCATATATACGATAATGTTCGGTTCTAGGTCTTAAATGACAGGGCAGGTAGTTAGACACGTGCTTAGCAATATCATAAGAGATGTTACTTGTTCTGGGAAGTTGATAGAGCTGCATTGTAGCCCAGGTGACAATGTTATGCATGTAGGCCTAAGTGTTTGTCTCCTTTTCTGTTGAAAAGGAATCCAGCTTAGTAGGCGACGCCCAATCAAATTATAAGTGCAAAAATGAAGTTATGATACCCGAGGCGAGATAATTTTCTAACCTTTAAAGAGAAAGAATGTGACAAAGGGCTAAGAAAATGCTCTCGAAATTTCTCACACCAAAATATAGCGATGTTTTATTAAGGAGGCGTCGATCGACTGTTGCTTTCAAGTGAGATCTTATCGAATCCTAGATATGTCAAGTCAGAGCCCAGCAGCGATTCAAGGAGACAACGACAACAGCCTAATACAGGCAAATAAAACGAATGATAATACGAAAAAAGGTCTCTTGGGTTTTGCTCGTATACTAGTTAGCAGAGTTCTAGCGAACTATTCAGGCGGCAGAATACCTCGTCTAACTGAGTCTGAAGCTGCGTCGATTCCCTTCGATGAGATTCGCATTCTTCTTTCAGTTTGTTTATCTTCTTCTCCAGCTCTTCCTTTATCATGTTCTCCTACATTTGACATAAAATAAAACTTCATCATCTTAATGCTTACAATGATTTCTATAGCTCCAGATTTTATCATATACGCATAGGCGTAGACTCTGGGGGGCAGCCGGGACACGTACCCCCACAATAATTGACGTGGACTGTACACCAATGCAACAAGTGTAGAATGAATAACCAACCCCCCAATATTTTCGACAAGTTTACGCCAGTGCATATATGAATGGAATATGAGTATAGAATCTACAACGTTAAATGATCAAATGGGTGGGCGCACTCTCACTCTCGTTGCTAGTCACTGGATGCAAAGTGTAAAATTATAAAGTTTGCGTAAGATATATATAACTACAGGAGAGGCAAAAGGCAGCAATGCACCAATTTAAATATATGGTCTGTTAGCATCTACAAATGCTACGTATTGGCTTAGGTGCGAGAGGATATTTATCCTAAATGTCATTCATTGTCCAACGCACACAACTATCTGAGCCGAGTTGCACGAATCCCACATAAGCTCAAGAAGAGGTGGCTTCAAACCCAAACCCTCGTCCACCCGTCCGTCCTTCAATTCCTAACCGCCCCCTAAGGAGCTCCCTACCCGTTCGATGTCCTCTCCTGCGGCCTTCCACTTGAGTTGGTGCCTCTTCATCTCCGAGTAGACGTCGTCAAGTTTCTTCTTGTGTTCCTTGAGTTGCCTCTCGAGCTCCTGCTTCTCCCATCTCCATGACGCCGGCTCCCTCTCTGTTTTGCCCTTCGTCGCCCCCACAAGGTGCTGGTCGTTACCCTTTCGCTGATCCCGAACTTGCTGCAGCTATAACAACGATGACAAACAACCATGCGACTTAAACACGACGACCACCATCACTACACCTCCAAAACAAGGAGAACACAAAGAGTACCAACAAAACACCAACAGCAAAAACAATAATACAAACACAGACACTATCACAGCAAACACTGCCACCAGCAACATTGACCCATCACTACCAATAGCAACAACAACAACAACAACACCAATAATAACAAGGCCATCACCACAACCACCACCACAACGACCACTGACACATACATACATATCTGTGTATAGCCTGTGGCAAGTATTGTGTGATCTAACAGACAGATAATTACTGTAGTCCGATCCCTTAGCAATTCTAGTGTCATGCAGCCAATAATACCTCTTGTAAAAGTTTAATATGCTTGAGCAAAACTGAGTGGTACGTACCTCTTTGGAGACCTTAGCGAAGTCTTCTTTGATGTCCTGGTGAGATTCTTTTATCGTCATCAGTCGACCTTTCAGATCAGTGATCTGATCATTGGCTGCTATTAGCTGCTTCTGGCACAGAGCCAACTACAACATCCCAGTTTGACACATTAAATGTTGTAACTGGACATACTGTATATACATGGTACAATTTCCAGAGCAGTGTTGATGACCCAACAACGTCAAAGCATCACAGAACAAGAAAGATGGATTTTGCCAATAAACGGAACTAAAAATGTTAAGGATATTGCTCGTTAGTACTTAGCTATATCTACGTAAGATGTTTCACAGTAAATGACTGGTAATCCTGTTCCTAAATGAGTTAGAACAATATCTCGTCTGAGCCTGAAGCTGGGTGACTCCCTTCAATGATATTTACATTCTTCTTTCCACTCGTTGTACTAAATTACTAAATCACCAACACCGCACCTCTTGCAATCTATGCGAAACTCTTTCATTCAAAGGTGAAGACCTCTTCCATAAATCCTATCCCGATTCCTTCTCCTTCTCTGTCTGTCTGTCTCTCTCAGTTCCAGTTATAAGCACCGTCCACTGCAGCTGTCATGCTGTCTATCTGCCTGATCCTTGAATTTTGACCTGGAACTAACTCTAACCTTAGCTGTCCAGTGATTCTGTTTTCACTGAGGTCCTGTGAATAAGCTGATTGCCGCTAATTAGCTCGATACAAGCTCAGACGACAAGATAGAGAAGTGGACCAAAATGCGATACGTAATCTTCAGTCATAGTACACCTGCATTATAGGCCAAAACACGTACATAGTAAATACATACATTATACAAATATGGATGTCTGTGTATAGCCTGTGGTAAGTATTGCTTGATCTAATAGACATATAATTACTGTAGTCCGATCCCTTAGCAATTCTATAATGTCGTGCAGCCAATAGTATACCTCTTGTAAAAGTATTTCCTTCTCGTGTTGTCTCAGTCGAGTGTCGTCCTTGATTTCGGACAGTGGAGTGTCCGACATTTTCAGTTTCTTTTCGGCAGTCAGCACTTTCTTCGTCTCCTCCGCTAGAAGTCGCTCCAGAGACTCAATGCGCTTCTGTCATCGAACAGATCAAAAAGTCGTCTTAAACTCGGCATTAATTGAAACTTGAGAGGCTATCCAAAACAAGAGGCAAGTGTATCTCTAAAGCAGAGAGTGTATTTTTTGTCCTCCCGATGACTACGTCTTTGCTGGAGCGAATAGGAGAAAACAAGAATGGATTGTACTCTGCGTGTAATGTAATTGTCTGGGCACTGATTTTTTATTTCGATTTTGCTTTTAGTAGGTTCTTTCACCAAGTGATTAAAATGCCACTTAGAGAAATCATTAAGACATAATTATAGATTAAAAGGCTATAGTAGATTGGATATTATGTCCAACACGAGCTCGTGCCGTCCTCGAATTCAATGATACTTTTGTGACAAATTCTCGATTTACCAGTTACCTGACTATCCTTCTGACCCGCTGTCTTCGGATGACCATGCGTGTCGTCACATCCGTTAACGACGTCACTTCCGGTCAGCGTTCCACTGCCCTCCTTGCGACATTTGTCGAGTTCCTTCTGCGTAGACTCTGCTCTGTCCGTAATGAGATCGAGGAGATCGGACAGCATTCCGTTCTTGTGCTGGAGCGTTTCCAGGTCGTCCTGCAGTCCCCTTTCCCTGCGACGGAATGACTCGAGCATTTTGTTCATGTCCTCCCTGCTCTCCGTTATCTCCTCTTCCAGTCGCTCGTTATCCTCCTGACGATTCTTCAACATCGCCGCCAATCCACCTAACAACAAAACACCGCTTATATGAATCAATTAAGTACCTGGACATTCATATAGCGCCTTTCCTCAGCTTCTCTGTTGACGGCATTCGAAGTACTAGCCAATCGATCGGTTATCGATCGATCCGTCGTCGCGCCGGATTTGCAGCCTTAGCCTTCATTCGAGTAGAGATACAGAGCCTTGAATGTGTATATTTGTATACCAGTTAAAGCGAACAGTCCAATTACAACTGTAGGCCTACTTGAATCGCTTTACAGTATCTAAGTGCATAAATCTATTGACGTTATTAGCTATGAGAACTTACAACCTGCACGAATCATCTGGCGGCCTCCTACACAATTCATTTGCGTTCACCTTTATAGTCTCTTTTTCAAAAAGTCAACGGTCACCGCTGAAGTCCGACATTGCGCGCGGACGCCAACCATGCAAGAAGAGTATGTTTTAAATGCGCGCGAAAGCCAACAAATCACAAGTAAGTTAATCAACTGTCAGAGAACTACTCAGTAATGCTACGCTACAGAAATTTGTACCAAGTGGGCGGAAAAGCCGTCAGGTAATCGTAAGCGAGTCAATAACCCGAGGAATCATCGATATGATGTCATAAAAACATTCCGATAACAACACGAGCTCTGCTCAACAGTGGAAAAATTATTTTCACACTCTTAAAGTAATATACTGTATAAGCGGCACAATATAGCAAGAATCCGTTAGCCACGGTCTTCAAAGTGAATGTATATTATATGAGTGCATGAGCTTATTATATATGGCGCCTCTCATGATCTAGCAAAATGGCTGCAAACATAACTGACAGGAATAGTAGTGAGACCATTAATTTACAATTAATGTCTCTCTTTTTTAAAGACTGTAATCCTGTCGCGTTTGTGTCGACAGGAATTTTTGCAATAAATGAATATTGATTGATTGATTGATATCTCTGAGGACCTCTACAGTAGGGTGCATCGAAAAAAAATTTTTTGAAAAGAATATTCTAATAGTTGCCGATAGGTGCCTTTTATACTACTTAGTTAGCATGCAAATTTTAGAATTTTTTGGATAAGTTCTTGAGGTGCCCCAACGACCCTAAAATGTTCATGATTTGAAGGCTTTCGAGCAATGCATTTAACGTAATTTGTTGTAGGGCAAATTAATTTATGTATAGCTTTAAGGAGTTATGTTGATCTTTTAGTAGGTAGGTGGCAATCATTCGAGTTCCTAAAGATGAGCAGGAGTTTCTGACTGACCAGAGAACAGTAAGGTTGATGTGTATCAGTAATGTCGACAAACTTACAGCAAATAATCTTGTTAACAAGCAGAAAAGAAAAGCTATGCAAGTTAGTCGAGTCGAAATATATTAAGTCATTGTGTGGTGAGAAGGTCGTGGATGTTAATGATGACTCAGTAGACAATTCTGAATCTAATTTCGATATTAGTAGGCCAAACACTTGTAATCAACCAGGTGATTAAGCTAAATTTTATATTGTTGAATTTAGTAATAGGCCTAATCAACTTGTGATGCATCAAACGCTATAGTCAAGAGACTTTTGTAGTAGGCCATAGACTACCAAAATTAGCTTAAGTCTGTGAGCGTTATGATGTTTCAGACAGAGCAGCTTCCGAGATAACACCAGTGTGCTGCAAGATTTTGATGTTATATGTGATGTTGATTTGTCAAATGTTATTGACTAAAATAATGTTAGACGTGAATGATGAAATTACTGTAGCGAACTAGAAGACTTGAACAACGCAGGTGATTTACTCGGGTTATTTCTGATGGTCGAAAAGATAAAACTCTATAGTACAGAATGTCAAGGAAGGAAATTAGTACTATAGACGAGTTGTTATCGAGGGACACTTATTATCGTTGGTGAAGGAACCAGGTTCGACTTACATGTACGTCGGACATATAGGCCTATCACCCACGACTAGACCAGCCTTGCAAAATTGTTAACCACATCGGAGCATATACTTTCACTACATACATCGCCAACATTTGAAGCTCTACTGATGGTTTGCAGCTGCCAATGTAGGCTACAATTGCAATATTTTATTCGCAGCTGTAAACCACCGCAAGTGATTCAGTGTTCCAGGGTCTTGCTTCAGATTAATTCAACGAGCATTGGCCTCTAACAACCGCGTTACTAATGTCCGACAAATACTGCCGGTCACTACTTAGGTCAGTTAGAGTTGCAGGTGGCAAATCCGATTCAGTTTTATCAAAGATCACTGATTGTATCTGTTTAAACGTTAATAAATCATTACCAATTGGTCCAGAGAAAGCATGATGCTCCATGTTAACGCATGACCATAAGAAAATTTGAACGCTGGAAATGCGTCAATCCTGAAAGCTAGGAAAACTGTACGGTCTGAAATTCGAAATTCGTTGTTCCTTTGCTAAAGTTTGATGCGTCTGATGAAACTGAACTCGTTGACTGGCAGATATGCGTAGCAGAACACCACTAACATTGAAGGGGTCTGATGAAGAAATGATGCAATTTGTAGTGACGCACCCACCACAAAAGTTCGACTTTCCTAGATTCCCATGCCAGTCAAAGGCATTGAGGCATTATGTTAAAGTAGTAAGTGAGGCTTCAGCAGTATGAGAATTGTAGAAAAAAGACTGGGGGGGTTAGACATTGATTTACGTGGAGTTTGGGTGTGCAATGAAGACTTTACTGTGGAGTCCTAAGAAAGACTGGGGGGGGGGGTTAAACCCCCCAACCCCCCGACAATTCTCACCCTGGGCTTCAGGTGCAGTCTGCGGCATCAAAGATAGGGACGGTTTCATAAGAACAAGAATGGAATCCAGGCGAATAATGCCGACTTTTAACACTAAGAAAGAATTAATGTCGTATAGCCTGACCACTTAGGTCTACTTGCACTGGTAGTATAAGACTACTACTGTAGTTTAGACTTTAGACTCATTGTTTCATAATTGGTGTAATGGACATAATGATGGAATAATATACTTAATATGTTTTACCAGTATTGCATTCTACTTATCATGAGATTCATACTGTAGAAGCTTGTTTTTCTGGACATTACTCCTTGCATAACATGGGCAAATATTGTGCGTCTAATGTCAAAACTTCAAGGTCATTGGGGCACCTCAAGGTCGTGTGGTAAATTGGTGAAATTGCACCAGAATATTGCTGACATCAATTGGCAACTACTTTGCACTATTAGAAATAAAAATTAGAAAAAATTTTTTTCTCCCATTACAGTCGATGCACCCTACTCTACAGAGTCTTCTGGTAGAAGGTCGATTGTCTTGCAATATTTAAGTTTTAATGTGTACTTATTCAATGATTTTCATCTTTATCTTTCTAAAATTTGAGTGTTAGCCTATTCTGATTTAAATGTGGAAGTTAATTTAGCCTGATGTTGGAAAAGAGTGGCTGTCTCACCGATTTCCGTTTCCAGTTCAACCACTCGGTCCTTGAGCGTCTCCTTCGTTTCCCCTTCGAGTTGCTTGCGCTTCTTCTCGCTCTCTCCTTCCTTCCGATACTTCTCCAGTTCCATCTTCATCTTGGCATTGGTCGCTTCCAGGTCGACTCCCTTGCGCCGCAGACCTCGACACTCGTCCTCCAGGACCTGGACTTGAGTCCGCAGTTCTCTCCACTCGGCCGATGACTCGGACAGTGACTGACCACTGAACTTGGCCCTGACGACCTCCTTCGATAGTCTACTGGTCCTCTCGTCAAGCTGTCCTATGCTTTCCCTCAAACTGGCGTTCTCAGCCTCCAGATGCTTGACCTTGCTGGCAAGGTCGGCATTCTGGTTGACAAGGTCAACGGCTGGTCCACTCTTTCCAGGGCGACCGGCGTTCATGATCTGGAGGCGCTTGTTCTCCGTCGACAACTGTTCGTTCTGCTTTTCCAGGTCGACCATCTTCTCCTTGAGGATTCTCGCTTCCTGTTGTACAGACTCCATCTGCTTCCGGATGTCCAGCTGATGGTCACTGTAGCCAACATCACGTGACGTGGAGTCCTCGAGGGATCGACTCTTCTGAAGGGATGATCGACTGGACCTGGCTTTGTCAGCGTCCTTGTCCTTTTCCATGAGCTTCCACTTGAGCCTCTCGATGTCCTTGGCCAACTCCTGCACCTTCTCGTCATAGGTCTTTCCATCTTCGTCCGTCGTCTTTCCACTCGTGTCCTTACCCTCGACTCTGACCTTCATCAGCTTTACCTCGCCCAGAAGGACATCGTAGGACGCCTCCATCTCGTTCAGCTTCCGCCTCAGGACGTTCACCTGGAACAAAAGTATCCATCATCAGCAATCGTCACTGTCATCGTCATCATCATCGTCGTCATCATCAGCATTAAGAATATATCTCAACATTTATATAGCACATTTTTGGAACCTTCTAAAGGCGCTAAGAGTAGGTAGGCTTGAATCTGCACACTGCATCTACAAGGTCAGCACTCTTCCAATTCGCAAACAAGTCACGTCAAGTGTAATGGTCCACTCAGATCAAGGAGATAAAAC
This sequence comes from Allolobophora icterica, assembly GCA_963556255.1. Lineage (NCBI taxonomy): Eukaryota > Metazoa > Annelida > Clitellata > Crassiclitellata > Lumbricidae > Allolobophora > Allolobophora icterica. The sequence continues at coordinate 45,928,900 of OY744605.1, forward strand.
CGTCTACAAAAGCCAGAATGATTTAACACCTGATGAAAACGTATAAACAAATTCTACCCTGAATCAGACACCGTTTAGACGATGTAATCTACGAAGATCTTCAATGCTTAACTGGTCCTCAGAGTCACTGAATAGACAGTGGCGCTATAAAAGTGTTAGGTTAGAAACGATTAAATGTACACTGCAAGGTTCCATAGGTACACACTCGGATAGATATGCACTCACAGCGCCTTTCTGAGGTGCTAAACGCGCCATATATGTTCCCTGATACATGCATGCATACATACATACATACAACATAATACACACACATATGCACAAGGTGTCAGTTAACAGCATGCACTGATTAGGCTAAAGCTTTCTCATTGCTCAGAAGTCATTGTCCATGTCCACACGTCATCATCACCAATCTCGTCATTATCACCATCAACAGCATCATCATCATCATCATCATCATCATCATCATCATCATCATCATCATCATCATCATCATCATCATCATCACCACCATCTTTGTCGTCGTCATCATCACCATTGTTAGCCGGAGCACATCGCCACCAGAGCAAACGCCATGAAATAAAAAAGTAATTAAATTCCCATTGTGGATCGTAGGATGTTTTGTTATACTTCCTGGGCTTTGACGATTCTCGTGGTTCAGTTGTTCAAAGGGTCAGTACAAGGTGGCTTTGTGTAAGGAACAGCACCAGTTACGACATCTATTGTTTATTCTAATTATCGACGTTCCGGTTGCTCGTTAGTTGCTTTGTTTTGACATGAATTATTATGCCAATTAAGAATCTTTTGTCGATGGAAGTCGTATAAACATTTCAGGTTGTGGATCAACTGGGTGGATCAAAATTTTCTTAAAACAAAAACTTTTTGGGCTAGAATGTTAGAAAGTTCGATGTGGCTTAGTATGTGTTTCCCCCATTCAATAATACGGAGCGATTTTTAAAAGCAATTGCATACTTTAGTTTAGATGATAATTTGGATGGGAGAATAACAATTATTATGACGACGATGATGACGATGAAGACGACAACCATGATGATGATAATGATGACGATGATGATGATGATGAAGACGATGATGATGATGATGATGATGATGATGATGATGATGATGATGATGATGATGATGATGATGATGATAGTGATGATGATAGTGATGATGATGATGATGATGACGATGATGATAATGATGATGATGATGATGATGTTGATAATGATGATGATGATGATGATGTTGATGATAATGATGACGATGATTATCGTAGAGACAGTTGTGTAGCCGTGGGATGCTGAAAGTACCTCTGATTCAGCGAGATCCATCTGCAGTCGAAGTTCGTGTTCTCTTTCGGTGATGACATCCGGTTCTCCGTCTCCTTGCTTCTTCGATGAGCTGAACTTCATCATCATCGTCTTTGCGTTCGACAGCTTGTGCAGCTGGAGGTTGATACTCTCATTCTCCTCCTCCAGTTCGCTCAGCTTCTTTCTCGTCATGTGCGCCTCTTCCTCGGAGTACTTGAGCTGTTCCTTGAGGTCGTTCTCTCGTTCCAGGCTATCGCTCAGATCTCTCATGACCTGAGCCACGTCGACCTCTTGGCTACCATGCTTCACCAGCTTACCAACAGTCGACTGATGCACACAGAACACAAACAAATCAAGGTCTTCAGGTTGTTTCAAGTAGAGTCAGACGAGGAGTCGTTATAACATCTTCAACAAACTACTCTTAATTTCAGCTACTATCATATTAGTTTCATCATAATATTTGAAATAATAAAGGAATATTATCACATTAAATCAATTAAGAAGCATTCAAAAGTAGTTTTCAAGTAGTTTGACATTTTTGCAAATTCTAATAAATCCCGTTTTGCCTAATATGAGTAATTTTGTGCAAGGCTTTGGAATTTCGGGTGACATGCACTGGCCTTTTGGTGCATGGCTTCAACAGCAAGTTCATACTTGGCGGTTCGCATCTGTGTCAAGATGGAAAGATATATAACAATAATATAAGTTCATCTGGGCTCTTAAGTGAACCCGATCATGCACCATCATTCAGTGTCAAGTCACAGAGCGATGTGAAGCACTTGTCTCGTATGCCAAGGTTGAGAAAACTAGGTATAGCTGGCAATTCATATCCATGTTGTCTGACCTATCGGTTTTCTTGAAGAGACGGCTCCTATTCAGCACTGACAGCTTGGAAACGTTGCCCGGGTGAGTTATGTAGCGCTTTTGTATTTACCCTAAATCACGTCGTAGATGAATGGGATTATAGGGTGATTAGGACGTGACAGTTCCTCGAAGGTCATGTTTTGTGTGTGTTGGACCGGATAGAACAGTAGACTGAATGGTCTGCCATTCCAACTCGCATCAAATTACATTTGCAGAGACTACTGGGACGTGCCTTGAACATGTTGACTTTGCACAATGCACAGTCGATGGGATAACAGACGATCTACACAATCTAACAGATCAGCATTTCTTAACAACATACATCACATGACTTCACAGCAGATTGTCAGTGTATCATTTGACCCACTGAGATTCGAATCCAGAACGCAGAGGTGAAAGGCTGACACCTTAGCAAAATAAGCCATTTGCTATTCTAAATCTATTCTTGGAATTGCTATTGAGCCACAACACTGTAGTAATGCTGAAGCCATCCATCCCTGGTCGCTGCTAAGCAACTTCCGATCGAAAAAGAAAAGATGAAATCCGAGAAGACTTCAGGACAAAATTTACACTGGAGCTGAAGATGATGCCATGACGTGATCAGGTGTTATCCTTCAGCACACTATAGTCCACCAACTGTAGGGCCTTACGTCCTATAGGCGCCCTCTAAATCGACAATTGACTATCATGCCACCTTCGGGTGTATAATAGACTGTACACACCTTTGGCAGTTGAAGAGTTGCAGATGTTGTGTGTTTTCCACCAGTCGTATCGTCCTTCGCCGAACCGTTCAGCTAAAAATAACGTAAACTGACTGATCAATATATTAGTCTGTGTCACTTTTTTCTATGATATTTAGACTGATCTTTTTTAGACCGTATTGCTCAGACTGTGTTACTGGCGCTGTGCTTTGATGCATATGCACAAAACTCAGGTTTATGTGTTTTACTCTCAGAATTATGTATCACACGTATATAAATAACAATGATTACATATTAGTATACACATACATTATATAAAACCCTATTATACGTTAGAGTACCATGCATTAAATAACTACGAGTTTCATCGTCCCGCACTGGCATATTATCACCAGTAATAATTCACAGAGCGCTGTAACCATCAGTCGAGTATATATATAGACTCTGCGTGTTTGCTTTCACTCGTTCGTTCATTAATTCAATCGGGAGATTTTTATAGAGTCTTTAAAGACATCGACTCCCAGTCAAGCCGTGCAAGGCTAAAGAAGACAGTTATCGATTAGCTATCGATAGACGCTAAGCGTATCCCATCCGACCCCTACAGAGACTCAAATGAAGACCAGGGCTGTGGAGAACGCTCTGGCGCACTTGTTTTCTTACCAAGGCTGTTCAACACGATCCTACATTATACATGGTTGGCTGTGCACTATTAGAACAGTCTAAACATTCTATAGGATGGCGATAGGCCTATAGGCTATAAAGAGTAATGAATATACCGTGATGTGCCAGTATTGTTAGGCAGTTCACTGGTCAGAAGTAACACAACGCTAGCAGAGACAACGTTCGTCTCATATTTTTATAACAACAGATATCATAGCACACGAGAAAATATCACAGGCTTCATAGATATCTGTTGAACGAAAGTCGTCCATTCTGACATTACAGTATCGTATCGTATTTGGAGATTGTATAGCGCCGCTCACAGCTGAGGCCATTCAGTATATCGCTCCCAGAGCGAAGGCCTGGAGGGAAGAAAAAGGTTTTAAGCACGGAAGGAGATGTAGGAAGAGATCCAGAAAGTAAGGTTACCCGTAGAGAGGAAGGAAGGGCATTCCAAAGGGAAGGCTGTATACGTTGGCAAAAGATCTAGTTTGACAGTGTTCACAGTCGATCCATTATTACGCGCTCCATCGAATAACATATAGTCTACGTAGGCAGAAGCAAGGAAGTATACAACATCCATGATCAGTCATTGCCACCGCTGAGGTAGGCCCTATATATATACATATATATTATATATATAATCACTATATATGTGTTGTCCGCCATCGAAGGATAGTCCGACTTGAACCAAACACAACAACAACTCTCGAACAACTAGATAACATTCCGAAGTAGTTGCACTGCTCGACAATGATTCGTTCATTTCAAAGGAAACTTCGACGCTGAAGTGAGAGACAAACGCGGATTGCCAATCCAACACCAGACAGAGGGTCTAGAAATAGTGAATGGGCTCTATATAAATAAATGTCTGATTATTTTACATATTTTTTAAATTTCTACCAGGCGCACCATGTTTGTACCACGGCAACACCCATAACCAACCCAGAACGTTCGCAGACAGCCAGAGGTCGTCGCCGTGACCTACGACCTTTTGACCTTAGGCCAGCTGCTGGACGAATGGGAGAAAAAGTCAGCAGCTGCAGCAGGGCGAAAGGAGGATCGCATGACGACCAACAGATGTCGGCCTATGAGCCTCTTATGTGATATTATATATGCAGTACATACAATATACATCCACATACACATATGATATGCACCCAGTATACATTGTTTTGAGTAATAGCCCATATATACATGTCATACAGTTCCTTTAATCCTGTACATGTATGTGTATATGTATATGATTATATTTGAATTGATGCGTGAAAGCACCATTTATCATCTGTTTCGAGAACAGCTACGAATGCGAAGCAACAAACGAAGAAGATGGAGAAGAAGGGTGTGGCGGAATAGGTGGGAGACTGGTCTATTATCAGTGCAGCATGGCTGAATGGACGCCTCCCTCCCTCGCCCTCTGTTGCTATCTATCCGTGTGTTAAGAAGACCAGCGGTTGTGCTAAGCGTATGTTCTTTTAGCGCCTCGCTATCTTATCTAGGCGCAGACGACTTACAACACATCTGCCTGGAGCACCGCTCTCTCTCCTTTCCATCACAGACAGGTCATATGGAGATGCGAAGGATGCATGGCGAGTCAAGGTCAACAGAGTATGGGTGGCGCTGTATAAATCTAGGAACAATTCAAGTTAAATTCACACTTTGGAAGGACATCTTTATACGAATATATCAAATACGTTTTGATTTGATCAATCAAGAATGAAACACCAGCTGTACCACATCCCTGCAAGGAGACACAGCCTCACGATGGACAATGACCCAGATGGAGTGAATGCTGTAGGGCATATAAAGTTGTAACATTGCAATGGTATAAGGCTAAGAAAGCGATAAGAATAACCGGAAGATGGGAACGTTTGGCAGCAACACCACAAAAAGATAAGAGACAAGATAACATTGGTATCCTAAAAGAAAACATCGACAGACGGAAGTGAAGAATGATTACTGAATAAACAAATATGAGATGCATTGATGACGGTCTTGGTGGTGGTAATGATGATAATTGTAATATTAGTAATCATGGTTCTGTACATGAACACCAACATCATGACCTTCGTTATCGTCATCATCATGATCAGCGTCATTATCACCACCACCACCACCACCACCACCACCACCACCACCACCACCACCACCACCACCACCACCACCACCACCACCACCACCACCACCACCACCACCACCACCATCATCATCACCATCATCATCACCATCATCATCATCATCATCATCATCATCACCACCACCCAAACACCACCACCACCATTATCATCATCATAATCATCATCAACAACAACAACAAAAATAACAATGTCTGCAGCAACAGGAGCATCATCATCATCCTCACAAACAGCAACATCCTCAATAACAACTTCATTGCTGTCGTAATAATAACTATTGCAACAGAGCATTGCTACAGTTCCATCTTAGTAATCTATCATCATCAATCTCATTATCTTAATCGACAACATCAATGACAAAAACATCTTAACTAACTACATCATAATCACAAGCGCAACCCGCCATGAAACATCAGTTGCATCGTGACTTTTTCTCCTTCTTCTGCTCCTCCTCCTCATTTTCCTCTTCTTCCTGTTCCTCCTACTCATCCTCCTCCACCTCACCATCATCAGACACAGCAGCTGCGCCTATTTTGTCAGAGAGGTTTCCAGTGTATCTCCTGGAAATATTAGCCCTCGCCTTTTCCTATACGCCCAATCCTCTGTTTTCCAAGATTTCTCCTTACTCTTTCTTCTTAAGCTGTCTCTTCCTCTCTTTTTCAATAATTCTCCTCCTTTCCCCTTTTTAAGCTCCTCCCTTCCTCCGTTTTCTGTGCTCATCCCTTCCTCTGTTCTCTCAGTTCTACTCTTCCTCTGTATAATAATACGCTAACCCCATGCTCTTCTTTGTTGCGCTTTCACTTGTACTGTCTAGCTCCTTATTTGGTCGAGTCTTGGAGATTTCTTAGGCAACTGACCTGTTCCCTGAGTCTCTCCAGTTCCACCTGCAGGGCCTGTCGCCTGTTCTCCGATTCGGTAAGGATGTCGTTGACCCGGTCGAGCTCCTGTTCGTATCTGGCCCTCTTCTCTTCCACCGTTTCGATCTGATCGTGCAGTCTGGAGTTCATCTCCTTCGCCATCTTCAGTTCCTCCTCCAACTCCAGCACGTGCTGCCTCTCATTCGCCGAGTGGAATCTGTTTTCCAGCTGACGGACCTTATCTTCCGCCTGGATCTTTTCCGTTTCCACCTGTTCGGTGCGCCTCTCCGCCTTGCGCAGTTTGAACTGGAGGATACGGCAGCTCTTGGCCGTCGATTCCAGTTCCTTCTGGAGTTCACGGAACTCGATTGCTTCGTCTTCACGGAACTGATCGTGCATCTCTTCCATTTCAAGCTGAAGGTCTCTGACTTCCTGTTTCAGCTCGTTGTTCTCATCGATCACGTCTGCGCAGTGACCTTCAGCGTCATCCAACTTCCGGCGCAGCTCAGCGATCTCGTTTTCCTGAGCAGCCAGTGACGACCTGCCAACCAGAAACACTCGACTCTGATTACACAGAAAATAATCTTAGAAAAGATACAAAAATAATAACAAGAGATAGCCGTTAAATTTATTTGGCTGGCTATCCCAGTGACTGAATGACTGACTGAATGACTGACTGACTGAATGACTGACTGACTGACTGGTTGACTGACTGACTGACTGACTGACTGACTGACTGACTGACTGACTGACTGACTGACTGACTGACTGACTGACTGACTGACTGACTGACTGACTGACTGGTTGACTGGTTGACTGACTCACTGACTCACTGTTTAACTGACTGATTGGCTGGCTGATTGAATATGTGACTGACATACCGATCTGAATGATTTGTTTGTGAACGTAGTATTTCGATTAATATCGATTTGGTTTTCAGAACAGTCAGCTATGGGATAATACATCAATAACATTACCCACGTGAATAATATTATTTCACTGGATTTAGATGCATTACTCATCATTCTTTGGAATAAAAATGCATGAGATATCATGTATGTCGATTAGTAAATTAATAGCAAATTGTTCGACTCATTGTTACAAGCGGTATACCATCCACTATACAGTGTCTATCTTAGAAACTGGCATAGCAAACTACCGGTTAAAGTGCGGTGGAGCAGTTGCTTTTCGCACTGCTTCCCAGTGACACTTGGTGTGAGGCGGGGGAGTTTTTAATCACCTTCCCTCTTTAACATGCTCATCAATTGTGCAACTGTGTCAACTTGGTATTGGATGTCACAACAACTCGCTGTTTATTGGCTGCCTGACGACATGTTGTTATTATGCCCCTCTGTTAATGGTTTGCAAAACATGCTTGACCTATGCATGTCTGTTTCTAATGCTTTGTCTCTGCAGTTCAATCCTTTCAAGGTTTATTGCATTGCTGTAGGTAAATCGACTAGATTCGCAATTACTCCCATGACTCTGGGAGACGCCTCGATTCCATAGGGGCAATCAATAAAATACCTGGGTGTGGTGTTTGACCGTGGTAAATCGCGTAGTATTAACACGGAACCCGTGAGACGGTCTTTCTTTCCGCTTGTAGTTGCATCTATGCACGTGCCAAATATTCTTAAGGAGCTGGTTCTTCTATCTTTACAATAAAGCTATACTGCTTACCAATTTTAACTTACGCTTCAGCCGTAGTTAAATACACGGTGAGACAGTAAGATGAACTGAACGCACGTTGGAACTCTGTATATAGAAAGTTATTTGGTTTTAATAAATGAGACTCTGTAAAAGGCTTCATTTGTGGCCTTGGCAGATTTGACTTATAATATAGGCCTATACATCACATTATTAAGAAGCGTCGCAAGATGTTATATTGGTTACTAGTTCGCTCGACGTCTAACTTTCTGCCGAATATTTTATCGTGTTACTTTGGTGAGCATTTTCTTTGTGATTCCGAACTTGTCGTCATCTTGAATACATCTAGTTTCTTAAGAGACACTTACGAACATTTTCGCAGTTTGTACGATTGACATTATGCTTATACAGCATTGCGCAATGCATATTGTACTGTTGTGACGTTTGATTTGTTCTTTCTGCCTTGGGCGTAATAAAGTGCTCATAAATAGGATATGATTGCAATATATATTTATTATAACATACAACATAGTGGCGTAGTATTGTATGCTTCAACGTGGCCAAGTAGTCTCGCTTGTAGTCAGTTTAATGATATTAGTGAATAGATGCATGGAATAGTTTCTACAGTTGGTTGCTCTGGATGCATACCATATCAAAGGCATAAATTCCACGTAGGATGATTTATGGTTTAGTCTGGATCGTATGAGCCAGTATCTTAAGGACGAAGAATGCCACTCCTTGCTGACTGACTTCACATTCCGCCGTTCAAGGTCAACGCCAATCCTTATATTATTGTCGATCTCTGTGTTCAGATTGAGTCTGTCTGAAACTTCTATTTCTGCTCCTGCTGCATGCTGACCTTTTGCAGCATAATTATATCTAGCGTCTGATAAAAATGACAAGCAGATGACTAAGCAGAATATTACTGATATATTATGCAATATCTGACTGTTCTGAAAACGAAATCGATACAAATCGAAATACTATGTTCACTCTGCACAAACAAATCATTCAGAAGGCTAAGTCATTCATTCAATCAACCAGCAATCAGCATAACAGTCAGTCAACCAGTCAGGCAACAAGTAAGGCATATTACGGTGTTGATTTTGCGTCAATAAATGGCTTACGTACTTACTTACTTACTTAATACTTACTCTATTATTCATTTCGTGCGTTTATTCCTTTGTCCAATCATACTTGCAGTGTTCATTCACAAGTTATTCGCCTTTAGGCCTAGAGTGCCATTTCCGGTTGAAATGAATGGATAAATACTTATGGAATATGGACAGCAACAAAAGGAATTATGGTGAAATGTAGTTCATTTATTCCTCTACAGATCGCGGCTGTAAAGCTATAAACACACACATACCTGCCCGCGCACACATGCATATATATATATATATATATATATATATATATATATATATATATATATATATATATATATATATATATATATATATATATTAGGGTGGTTCTGACTTTCATGGAAAAAAATTAAAACTGTTTTTTCTTGACTTTCCGCTTTTTGTTGTGTTCCAATGAATATAAAAGAAATTTGTGCAAAGTTATAGAACCTTATCTTGTCATTTAGGGGTAGCTCAATGACATTTAAATTTGACATAACGGTATTTTAAAAGAAATTTTTCCATTATTCATCATTTTTTATATTTTCCTTACCTAATGAAACAACAATGTTTAATTGGTGTTATTGTTAAGTGAACAAACTGTAGTAGTGCTAAATAATTTCAATTAATTAGTTTGACTTTATGTTATTATGTAATAATAATATGTGGCTCACAAATCATTTGCTGAAGTTAATTTTGACTTAAGCATTTCTTTCTTTCATTCCGGAAAGTTACGTCTATGATCATACACCACTTGAAACAGATATCGTTTCTGGTTTTCTTGTAATTATGGAATTGTACTCTTCAATCAAAGCAACTCCTCTTTCAGCATTATCATTTACAACTTGTAGATGATGAATAATTTCTGAGGCAACTTTATAATCATCTCTAAGTTCCCATGTTTCAGGATCGCTTTTCAGGAAATCACTAGAGATTCTTACCCGGTCATAATACAGGAGTTCATTGTATGTTCATTGTATGTTCATGGCCACAGATTTCTGAACATTTATCTGTATTCTCTTACGAGGATCACCTTGGCCTGGTCGCTCATGTAAAGTTTTCACCATTGCTCGTTTGGACTTGGCTGTCAATGCCAAATCAAAAAATGCCAAAGCGACGAGCTTCTCACTAAGGTACCACAGATGACCTGCAAATTTATTGCTGGCTACTTTGGAGAGAGCACGATTTTCTTTTTGATATCTAACCAGAGTTTTCAGTAAGCATAAATCATTCCAGCAACAGCGGTTGCCTGCATGTGCTTCTCCTGTGCCAGAATGTAGCTTGGTAACTTCAAGAAGTTGGCTTTCCCCAACATCAGATAAAATGACAGGTAGACGGTCAACCAAATGTTTGCCCGGAAGGAATTATCATCCAAGTGCACAACCAGTGTATAGATGATGTAGTTGTTTTAAATATATCTTTTAATTTCCTAGCAGTTTCTTCTCGATATTGTTCTCGTTCTCTATGTATTGAAGAACGGCTGATTTTCAACTCGTCTACTGTACATTGTGGCCTAGACTCTGAGCTGCAGCTGCTAACACATATGTTGCCTTCCTGTCACTTAACTTTGTCCTGTCCAAAGCTGCTGCCAGACTTGGTGTCACAATATTTGTTGTTAGTCGCTTTTTGTCGAAATGGGGTGGTATGCGTCTCCAAAAGCCTCTACCGCCCAAATGCCCACCACGCCACCTTCACGTGGTAACCCTGTTGAAACAGAGTGCGTGGTGGACGACCGAGCCCTCGCCGGGATATGCGAGCCCAGAGACAAGGAGTCGGAAGGACGGACGATGAAAAACATCGACGCTTGGAGATGGTGTCTCCTTAAAAACACCGAGAGGAAGGCAACGGGAAACCACCTCTCTACATTCCCAAGACAAACATGGAAAATGACGAATAAAGTACAAGAAAACAACGTGAACGATTCCCCTCAACCGCTGTCGAGAGGAGTCGCGTTCGGCAGGGGAGGGAAAAGGGCCTCTTCGACCTTCAAGGCCTCCCAGGTCGTCAACCAGAGAAAACCTTGTAAATAGAAGATTAGGGTGGGGACATGGAATGTAAGGACGATGATGAGACCGGGAAAGCTAGCAAATGTTATTAGAGAAATGAGAAAAGCTAGACTGGATATATTGGGACTATCAGAAGTGAGATGGAAGGAGGGAGGAGACTTTACGAGTGAAGGAATAAGAGTGATTTACACCGAAGGAAGAAATGGACAGAGTGGAGTGGCGATTTTGTTGGAAGACAGTGTTGCTAAATGTGTAACAGAAATAGAAAGATGTGGAGATAGACTGCTATCGGTAAGAATACAGGCATACCCAGTCGACATTGTAATCATACAGGTATATATGCCGACCACAACACACGAGGAAGAGGAGATAGATAAAATATACGAAGATATAGAAAAAAGACTAGAGACCACCAAAGGAAAAGACTACACAATCATAATGGGAGACTGGAATGCATCGGTAGGAGAAGGGGAAGAGGAAGGCTACATTGGAAAATATGGATTAGGAAAGCGGAACGAAAGAGGACAAAAGTTGGTAGAGTTCTGCAGAAGACAAAATATGGTAGTCACAAATACTTGGTTTAAGCAAGAAAAACGACGGAGGTATACGTGGAAGGCACCGGGAGACAGTGCGCGCTATCAGCTGGACTACATCTTGATAAAGCAACGATATAGAAATAGCGTGAAAAACGCTAAGACTCTACCAGGGGCGGATGCAGATACAGACCACAACTTGGTAGCAATGACGGTGCACCTACAGCTAAAACTCATCAGGAAGAAAAGAAAGAAGGTTAACAAATGGAATAAGGAGAAACTAAAGACAAAGAGCAATGTACTGACAGAGAGAATAGAAGAGAGTATTATAGAGATGGAAACAGCCACAACAGAGGAAAGATGGAGAGGGCTAAAGGAGACTATCATACGGGAGGCGACGAGTACAGTGGGGCAGCAGCAGGGACAAACACCGCGGAAACCTTGGATAACAACGGAAATGATACAGGAAATGGAGGAAAGAAGGAAATGGAAACACCAGAGCACAGAAGAAGCAAAGAAGGAATATAGAAGGTTAAACAACAAATTGAGACGAACAACAAAGAAGGCAAGAGAAAAATGGTGGGAGGAGAAATGTCAAGAACTAGAAGAACTACAGGCAAAGGGAAGTTACGATCAAGTATATGAAAAAGTGAGAAAGCTGACAAAAGGACCAACAAGAGAAGGAGGAATAGCAGTAGAGGATAAAGAGGGAAAGATATTACAAGATCCAGGGGAGATCCGAAATCGTTGGAAAGAATACGTCGAAGATTTGTACCAGAGTCAGGAAAAGCCGACGGATCTAGATGAGGGAACATGCAGGGGGACGGGAGACGATGTAGGCCCAGAAGTGCTGAGAGACGAGGTACTAGTAGCGATTAGCGACATGAAGAACAATAAAGCAGAAGGGGTGGATAACATCCCAGCTGAAATACTTAAGAACTTGGGAGAAAAAGCAACAGGAGAACTAGTAAGACTATGCCAGTATATATACAGCACTGGGAAGTGGCCTGAGGACTTCCTACAGACCATCATGATCCCCATAAAGAAGAAAAATAATGCAACGGCTTGTAAGGACCATAGAACAATTAGCCTACTACCACACGCAGCCAAGATCATGCTGAAGATAATCACAAAGAGAATACAGGCAAGGGTAGAAGCGGACAAGGGTCTAGGAGAGGACCAATTTGGATTCAGAAAGGGTAGAGGAACCAGGGACGCCATCGGAGTCCTGAGGGTGCTAACGGAAAGAAGTTTAGAGTACGGCCAAGAGGTCTATATCTGTTTTGTGGATTATGAGAAGGCGTTTGACAGAGTAGATTGGAAAAAGCTGATGAATGCACTCAGACGAAGGGGCATAGATTGGAGGGACAGGAGGCTAATAGGAAATCTATATTTGAACCAAAAAGTAAAGATAAGAATAGAAGGGGAGTTCTCAGAGGAAGGAGAAATTGGTAGGGGAGTAAGGCAAGGATGCCCACTATCACCAATTCTCTTCAACATATACATAGAAGAACTGATACAAGAGGCAATGGAACAGACAGGAGAGGGTATAAAAGTGGGTGGAAGACTCATAAGAGCCTTAAGATTTGCTGACGACCAAGCAATGCTGGCAACTACACAAGAAGGACTGCAGAAATTGATGGATCAACTAAACAGGACCTCAATAAAATACAACATGAAGATAAATATCGGAAAGACAAAGATTATGAGGATAAGTGCAGGGGAGGAGGAGATCGAAATGAAAATAACAATAAATGGAGAGGAGGTGGAACAGGTCAAGAGCTTTTGCTACTTGGGAAGTGTGATAACAACAGATGCAAGATGCCATAGTGATATTAAACGAAGGATAGTATTGGGAAAAGACGCGTTCACGAAAAGAGGAGAGTTGATGAGAGGAGGACTGAGCAAAGACCTAAAGAAGAGACTTGTCAAGGCAGTGGTATGGAGTGTGGTACTGTATGGGTCGGAGACGTGGACCATCAGGAAAGAGGATATCAAGAGATTGGAGGCCTTTGAGATGTGGATATGGAGAAAAATGGAAAAGGTGAGCTGGACGGAGCGAATGACAAATGAAGAGGTGTTGCAAAGAGTAGAAGAAACAAGATCACTGATGACAACGTTAAGAGAAAGACAAAAGAACTGGATTGGACACATATTAAGAGGAGACTCCCTCTTGAGAGAAATCATAGAGGGGAGATTGGAGGGAAGGAGAAGGAGAGGAAGACCGCGACAGATGATGCTTGGATGGATGATGACCGAAGGATACAGCGGACTGAAGAGAAAAGCACAGCGAAGAGAAGAATGGCGTCATTGGAAGTGGAAACCTGCCGAAGGGCAGAGAACTTAAAGAAGAAGTCGCTTTTTTAAAAGGAGTTTTCCTTTTCACTAAATTTACATTTTGACTGCCACCATCTTCGCATTCTTCAGTTGAATCATCACTACTAGAGGTTTCAAGAATAATTTTCTCATTCATGGCTTCCAAATATTGATCTTCTTTCTGCTTTCTCTCCGTGCTTGATCTTTGTCTTTTAGATGCCCTCATTTCTTTTGAAGTAATTACCATATCAACTGGTCCCTTACAACAACGGCGACCTCTTTCTCTTTGGGCAAGCAGATAGTCTTGATCCTCTTAGATTTCGATTATGTTTAGGGCATCCAAGTGAGCAATGTCAAATAAATTATCTAAGGCATCAACAAATTCTGTTTAATTTTTTTCCTGTTAACATTTTCTTTAATTATATCCAATAATAATTACTAATCGTAACTGTAATCGTACAACTGAAACTCTATCTTTTGATGCACAGTAATTAGGCTATGTTAGACAAGCTCTAACAACTTCAACTTCACTGAGCTACCTCTAAATATTGCTCAAATCAGCTCATATTTTGCCAGATTTATTTTAGTATGTACTAGAACAAGATATTAAGCGGAAATAATCACATTTAAAACTTTCAGATTTCAGAACCACCCTAATATATATATATATATATATATATATATATATATATATATATATACATGACCTCAACAGCAACCTTAATAGTAGGACTGTGAAGCCCATTAGAATGTATTGCTATGTTGGCTTTAATGTAGCCTACGTAGTACATATGACGTTGCTGTGGGTACGTGCATTAAAACAAAGATATATACATACGTAAATGCATACATACATACATACATACATACATACATACATACATACACACATACATACAAACATACATACATACATACATACACACACACATACATACATACATACATACATACATACATACATACATACATACATACATACATACATACATACATACATACATACATACATACATACATACATACATACATACATACATACATACATACATACATACATACATACATACATACATACATACATACATGCACACATATCGCACAAATAAGTTCACTTGATTTAATCAGAGATGCTGACCTTTCGCTCTCTGGAAGCTTGAGTTTGTCGATGAGCCTTGCCTTTTCCGTCTTCAGTCTTTGCGATTCGTCCTCGAGGTCCTTGATCCTTTCGGCGTAGTGGTCCTTCAGCTGTTCCATTTCTCGCTTCTTCGACGCCAGTAGATCGGCCAGCGCCGACTTCTCTCTGTCCAGCCGATCGCACCTGTCATCAAGGGCCGACACCTTCTCTCGCAGGTTGTTGACGAGCAGATTCGAGTTTCCGTCCATCGCGGAGTCCTCGTCCTCCATGCTGTCCTCCCTTCCGTCCATCTTTCGTCGGCTCAGCTTCCCGTCGTCGAAGCTACGACTGATCGGCCCGATCAGCCGTCGCCGCCTTCCAAGCGCCGATGAAGAAGGACCCGCCGAGAGCGATGCAGCCGCGGGGTCCTGCCGTTTTCCTCGTCTGTCGACGCCTTGACCTTGCCCGGTGCTGGGCTCGGCCGAGTCCTCGTGTTCAGTGTCTGTGAAGTAGAAAAGGAGTGGCTTCAGGGAAGTCGGAGTCGAACCAGAGTCGTTCGTTGAACTGGAATCGTAGGTAGTCGAACTTGTTTTCTTTTCAGGACTCACTGCAACGGAAACGAACACAATCTCAATATTTCCATTATTAAAGTTATTCTGCGTTAGAAGAAGAAATTTCAATCGAAGACAACCAAGTAAGAGGTCAAAGGTGTGCGACTGTCAGTGAAAATCATAAAAGTCCATAAGGGATCGTAAACCGTCGAGGATTTTCGTATGGTTCGGCTGCGAGTGACTTTATTCAGAAGTCACATAAACACGCCGACTTTACCTCCTCGATAATCATAAGTAGCACTTTGGAACTGGGCGTAAGGCTGAAATTCCTTCCGCTAATAAGTACTGTGGTTACTCGTAGCATCATCGTCTTCATACACCCGCTCACAGAACCCAGACTACCGTCTTAAAATAGACTCCATTTGATTCGCCTGTCAATCATTCCGGCCAGCTAAGATAACGTCTATCGTAAACTGCGGTTGAAAAAGAGCCTAAGGAAGTCTAATGCATTCGCCAAAACACATTCAACACAACTGAAATTCAGTTCTATTTGCACTCGGCTCAATATTGAGTATAAATATCGAGTAGTATCACATTGACTGATACTACTCGATATTTATACTCCGCCACTGTTCGTACTCTGACAGTGCCAGTCCCAAGCCTGGATAAAGGAGGAGGGCGACGCTAATCATCTTTGTTATGACACAGCGTCGCTAAACTGAAACTGCTACATTGACTGGAAATGATAAATTAAGAAGAGAATCGTTGCAACAATTGAAGCCATATTCTTGCTTCTGTGTCAGCTCGTAGGCTGTAATAGACTACAATTTGTTCTTTTAAAAAGATTGGGCATACATTGAAACTATTTTATATTGGATTGTATAGCGTTCCACTACGTTTTATATATGTTTATCTACGAATATGCTAAAGTTAGACGCAAATGAAAGCCATCTGGGCAAACCTAGAATTATTATATATAGTGATTCTAAACTTATATGAGGCTATGAATAATGTGCATATACAAGGTACACAGTGCGTCTGATTTGAAAATAGTAGGCGGGTTGAAAATCGATCGCGCTGGGTCGAGTAGGCGAGCGATGCGCGGTCGACCTTGGAAGCTTTTGTGTCCAGCATATTTTATGTATCGTATTCGTTCGTACAGCTGCATATAATAATCATCTAGTAGGCCTATCTCAATTCAAGTTCTGTTATATGAGTAGGTCTCTTGAAGAGGCGCTATATAAATTCTCAGGATAAATGAATGAATGAACATTCACTAGAAAGTAGAAACCCACCATTGACGTAAGATGAATTGCTGATTTCACAACGTTGGTTGAGCCTTCAACATACGTTGGACACTCATTTTTGGCTTGACCTTTCAGCCGGCAATCCATTCGAATTTTATCGACGTGCTTTCTGCAGGACTTGCAGTATATTTTGTTCACAGTCCGACGGTTTTCTAATTTGACTACATCGACATCGAACGAGTCGCTTCATTTCCATGACAGATACGTGCTCAACTGTAGGCCTACACTATTATTCGACTTGCTCATCTTCGCAGCCATTGTTGTTTAAAATAATTTCCGAAATTGGTGCTGTTCCGGATAATGTCACGCAGCGTGAGGTGTTGGCCGTGTTGTAGCCTAATGGCCAATCATATGGCACGAAATTGGAGTAATAAGTCAGCAGTAATTAGGACAGGTCACGGCACGCATTCACCGCTGCCGCAAGTAAGTAAATTAAAGTAATCTCTATTAGGTAAAAAAATGATGGTATGGCTCCAGGTTAGTCTATCGTCTTGGAGTCTAACTCAGACTCAGCGAGTGACGACCGACTGTCACCGACGGTGAGAAGCCTTCGTCTAGGCGAGCGGTAAATCGCTCGCCGGTACCTTTGCTAGGCGAGCGACCAAGGAGAGCGATCGATCGCTCGCCTTAAATCAGACGCACTGAAGGTACATGCCTATATTTCGAATATCTATGTACATAAGTAGCTTTATTCACAATACCACTAACATATGATAATATTCAGTTACAGTAATTCTGCGGTAGGCCTACATTTATTAAGCCCAACATTTAAAAACCCGGTGGCATATAGAAACTTCGGACTATGCGGTATTTATTTATATACGAGATTCTGTTGGCTGGTTGCAGTTGTCTAACTGATACTGTTGGACGCCTCATAGGTACGTCTATCTTTATTTGTGTTAGTAATCTTCGATTATTATCAGATTCTGCTTGGGCACTTCGCATTGGCAAGGTTACAAGAAAGGAGGCCAAGCGGATCATAAATGGCTAGTAGAGGAGAGCTTATGCAAGTAACCAGAAGAAAAGCTATGCCCTGATCGTGGCCAACGAAATAGAGGTCGATCTTAGGTTTAGCGTCACATATCATTGGAAGGGAGTGCAGTTCACACTGGTTAGTATTAGCAAATGATATTCAATAAAGATAGTTGTAATTTGGGGTATGAAGATCTCGTGGTTTTTCCCGTGAACACTCCTCTGTAGATAATTTGAGTAGTTCCTTAATTCACGGTTGTCATGTAAAATGTATTTTCATGTATCTAGGCTATTATGGATCGATTCTGAGTTGAAGAAAAAGCAACACGAATTCGACCTCCAAGTTCGTTTGAAATATCGAATGACAACCAGATGCGAACCAGAACCAAATGCTAATACATTCAAATAACTTGGACGAGAACAAGAGCTTTGTCGGAACTAAACACTACTTTGACATCATACGTTGCAAGTATAAGGAAGTTACTTTGTTGCAGAATGAATATTCTGTTTCTCAACAGTGTTTTGCTTGAACTACCACGTGTCACACAAGGTTCGTGTGTCAAGTCGATTATGAGTGAATCTGACATTATTCCTTAGGAGTAGGCCTATTTCTAAACACAACGGTAAGCAGATGGGTCAAATAATGGCCCTTAGGCACAAAGAGACATAGTTATTAAACAAAAGTATTTCTTTCTTTTTCCAATTTTTTCTCTCTCTAATTTTATCTGTTAAGCTCAGTTTTTCGTTTCTCGTTCTCAGTCTTCTAGTTCCTTGCTTTTTACTCTTTTGCATGATTCGCTTTCTCCCTACCAAAGCACATGATGAAATAGGTTATCTCCATTACTCTGATTACTAATTCTTTCCTCCTACCTCCATCTCCCCTTCCTTTCCTCCCTCCTTTCTTCCATTTCTCTCCTTCTCGTCATTCTTGTTCCTCTAAGTTTCTCTTCGTTTCCTTTTCGTGTTTCCTCTCCATTTTTGTTCAGACTTTTCCTATTCATCTCATCTTTTGCACACATTTCTTATTCTCATCAAGTAAGCTTAGTCTCCCTCGTTATTCTCAATCTATAAATTCCCACAAACGTGCCTACCATTTTTTCTTCGAGGATTTCGTGTAAGTCGATCACTTTGCACCGCAGAGTTCAGCTTAGGATTTCTTCTGCAGTCCGTTTTGCTTGGTGTTTCTTACAGCGTCAACATCTGAATAGATGTCGCCACCATCGCGAAAGCTCCTCTCTGTCGACGTCGTACATCCTCATTTAAAAAGTATAATCCAAAGTCTCGCGCAAACGTGATCAGTAGTACACAAGGTTACCGTGCTTCTTTTCTTCCGTAAACGGGAAATGTCGAGGATTGGATAAGGTCGTCACGTTTCGTCGAACTGTTTGTTACTAAATAACTATTTCACAAGAGTAAACAGCGTAGAGTTGTTGTTGTCGAACGAAACACAGATCCGACGCGTAAAGCTTTCGAGATGGTGACCGTCACTATGCGTCGTTTTGGGGTATCTGTGACCGAGAAGCGAAGGCACCTTTCACTGACTACGGCCTGCCTATCAGATGCTAGATTTAGAACCACGTATGCTGCCCTCATGCATACGCACACCAGCAGCATACATGCACGTTGGCAGCAGAGGTCTCGCCTGCAACGCTTCTCTCATTGCCTGCTTGCCAGCGGTTGGGGCCGCTCAGGCACTGACGCCAGTGAACCTCTGCTGCCTTCTAGTCATCCATCTTCCTCTCCGCTTGCCTTCTTCCTCTTCCTCCTTTTCCTCGTCTCTTCCACCTTCCTTCTGTCGGATGTTTCGACTAAACTGAAGGTAGATATGACTTAACGATAAGGCTGGTTCCCTGTCCGGAGTCTTGTTTTCGTTGCCAGCGCTCGATGCTTCGGCTGCTTCTGTTGCTGCAGCATATGCTCTGGGCTGCACAGGACTTGAGCTCCACCAGAGACGGTAAAAAGAGGATGCACGACGCTGCTGTACAATTCTAGGCTCAGACGCGTGTACGCCGGTACACCAAGTACGATTTCGTACACTCAAGACTAAACGGTGCACGCCACGTAAAGCAAAATATCAAGAAGTCCGCCTTGAACCGATAAAGTTTAATATTTTAAACTTTAGCAGTGAACAAAGTCTGTTTCAATGTCAGTTAAATGGCACGATTAGCGAGCATTTAAACTATAAGCAAAGCAAGTCTAAAAGCAGAGCTGTCTGAGCTCTTAAACAGACGACCTTAACTATATAAGCAGCTGTGCTAATATTGAACGCTACCGCATGTGAAGTACTTAAGTAGGTCTACCACTCCAGAACAGTGTACGTATCTAAGGGAGGGATAACGCTCGAGAGAAGACGTATGGCATGCATTGTGCTCATGAGCCAGAGACTTTCTGCGGTGCTGTTTGTGCGCAGGTCCAAATTTCCATCAACGCAATTCTTTTTTATTTCTCTAACCACCGCCGATGTTGAGGCAAACTGAGCGGCTGGTTGGATACGGGTCTGGCCTAGAGATGGCGTAACTGGTGTGTTGGCAAAGGTCGAAAGTCAAGTTCTGGTTTATAAAGTTAGCACCTGTTGCCCAGGTGTATCCATGGATATATGACGATGATACACACGTACATGCGTAGACACAGACTATAGATCCTCTAGTTGTACCAATGGTTGGTGGACTTACCGACACAGACTTTCAGCCAGAACGTCTTGGATTCAAGACCAGTTCAATGTGATGCTATGAGATGCTAGTTAAACTGCCATGCTTACAATTTAATGGACTTCATAGCATTTGTTAAAGAAGGATGTTAGCAAAATAGTGATTGTGAGCAATTTAACCGGCCTCACGTGTGTATGTATGTATGTATGTATGTATGTATGTATGTATATGTGTATGTATGTATGTATGTATGTATGTATGTATGTATGTATGTATGTATGTATGTATGTATGTATGTATGTATGTATGTATGTATGTATGTATGTATGTATGTATGTATGTATGCATGCATGTATGCAAGATTGTCACTGTAGTAATAATGTTACAGTATATAATCTCTTGTCTATAGATACTATACAGACTATGCACTTTTGTTATTGACTATTAATCAGATGTTGGTCTTGTATTCGATTCAATAAAAACTTGATTTGAATTTGATTTGATGTATGTATTGTATACCAGGACACAACATGACGTATTTAGGTACCTCACAAAAGCGCTGTTAAGTACATCACAATCAAACAAGACACACTCAATTGCTATCATTTAAATGACAAGATATTTGACATAAATGGATCCTATATGCATAACCTGTTTTTCCAAAATACATAAACGTTGGGCTACCTCTGGTTAACCAGATTTTAGAGCTCTCGTGGTAAGATAACGAAATGGTAAGATAACGAAAAGATTTTCTTATATACTAACCATTATGGTGACATTTAAACTTGGATGCAGCAAAGGTGCACACCGTCGTTCGAGCCTAACAGTGGGTTTTTTCATTAGGCGTATTCCATTTAAATGATCATATGAGTCTTGGCCAAAATACGTTTAACAGAGAAGCTGGAAGAGTTCAGTGATTACCACAGCCAGAATAATGTTCAATCCTTGCCTAAAGTCTACTTCATACAAAAGACATCACGTATAGTTTGAACCTCACTTTTAGCGAAGTTATGCTCTCGAATTTCATTGCAGTTTCTTCAGAAAGAGTTGATAATTTTAAGAAGATCATACTGGTAAGTGTCCCACGCGTCTGATTCAACAGTTAGTTTCTTAGTGACTTCTGATTGGAGGTTACGTGGGAAATGACTCGGCAGCCTGGCATTCGGACTTGATTTGATAAAGCACCGGTGGGTAAGCTTATCTCCATGACACGGCTTTGTGTGGTGCTGAGAGATTTTAAAGATTTACATTACATTTACATGAACAGAAGCGAAGTGAATAGTAATCTAAATCTCGAAATTACTAAAGCGCTACTGAAAAGCGCAGGGTACCAGTCTATTCACGAGCGCTGCGTCGTGTCAGAGGGGTTGTCCAGAGATACGAAGTGGAGGTCCAAGTCCGGCTGCCAGAAAACCATGGAGGGAAGAAGGCAGAGGCGCTGATAAGGCGGATTCCGTCTGAGACAAGAAAGATTGGAAGGTGGAGCACTGGATGGATCTGGGGAGGCGGAATGAATGAGGAAAACCATTGCGGTGTGTAGTCCTACTGATGGTACCAGGTGCCTATCCTTAGCTCATTATCTATTACTGCATAGCTCGATGTCAGAAAGTTTTCACAGTAAATGTAAATCCTTAAACATTTCTCAGCGCCACACAAAAGCCGCGCCATGAAGACCAGCTTCTATACCGGCGCTGTATTAATTAAGTGAAGTCCGCAATAGCCAGGTTGTTTTGTCCGTTCCGGTGCCAGGTCAGAATCCAGGGAGGTCAAGCCGAGGAGACATCATATGGTGCTACGGTGGTGATGTGGTCGTGTGGTGTCTCAGGAATAAAATCAGGATAAGATAGCTTGGAAAGCAGCAGAGGAGAGTGCAAGCGGAGGAGAGGTGTTATTAATAGGCAAGATAGGAGGATGAGTAAACTGGTGGAGGTCTTTTGGAAGATCATTCCAAAGAGCTGATGCAGCATAGACTAAGGAGCGGTTGCAGAATTTCAGAGAGGAGGAGACTGGAGGCCGAGATAGAGAAAGATATGATGATGAGCGAGTAGACAGATTGTTGGATGGTGAATAGCTGGCGAATGTAAGAGGGTTGAGAGGGTTGAAGGGCGTTGTAGGTAAGAGGTACAATTTTGTCAGAGATGCGCTGAGGGACCTTTAGCCAGTGAAGTGATTTCAG
The DNA here is from genome assembly GCA_963556255.1 of Allolobophora icterica. Taxonomy (NCBI): domain Eukaryota; kingdom Metazoa; phylum Annelida; class Clitellata; order Crassiclitellata; family Lumbricidae; genus Allolobophora; species Allolobophora icterica. The sequence goes on from OY744605.1 coordinate 45,951,827, forward strand.
AACAGGGGTTATGTGGCGGTGTTTGGGAGTTTTGGGAGTACATACTAAAACAGCAATATCTCAATATTCTCTAGCTTCTGCTTAATGCTTAAAGTTTTTCGTTTTTTAGATATCTTTTTAGCTGTAACCATTGATAGAGCGTTTGCTTCAATTCAAAACAGCGTTATGGAATGTCTTGTTTCAATTAACAATCAAAGTTACAATCTACTCTCACAACTTCAACCTCACAAGTCAATAGTGTTGCTAAAACAGAAGTGCCAGAAATTTTGTCACCAGTTTTGCAACACAGTCATTCAGTGGCGTTTATCCATTCCCTTCTCACCTTCGGTCAGAGAAGGCGTATATGCCTATATGACGGCAGGAATTCATGACATCTAAAATCTAAATGTTCGTCTGCATTCTAATTAACATTTTAGTCTTCTGCGTACATTCGGGCATTCTTATGTCCTTAAAATTGTTGATTATGTTCTTCTTCTTTCATCTTCAACCAATTGACGCTGATTTAATGTTATAACGCAACTTTTGTTAGCCTACATTGATAAACATTGATGAACATTGTCGCATATATGGGCATCACCACGGGTGTCAACGAAACATAACTACTTAAGGGTCATGTCCACAGTTTGACCTAGATACAACAAATGCTTTTAGGAGCGACGATTAGCTCAAATGTACATGTACATCTTCTGTGCAAGACTTGTCTTGTTGAAGCGCGCTATAAATTTTTAGTTGTATTGTATTGTATTGTAAGAAAAAGTGTATATAAAGACCATACAGGAATTGATTTTTTTCAGAAATTATATCAGAATAAAATTTACTTTGATTTTCGGCTTCATCCTTTTCTTTTTCTTCAGTTTTTACTTCCGGTTCTTCGTCGCTGTCGCTGGGTTGAGCGAAGATGACTTTCGGTGTGCCTTCGTCTTCCACTCCCGTTTTCTTCTTCTGGTCGTGTTGTTCTGCTGTCATGAAGCAGTTCTTGCAAAGGTTTCGTCGCCATGTTTGGGGTTCGAACCCTCGACACTGACGTACAGTGACGGCTAAGTTCACCGCCTCCGATTCTGCTTGATCCGACATTGACACGAAATATAAAACTCCTTGAGAATGGAAGGATAACGCTTATCACGAATCCAATTAAAACTGACCTTCTACTAACTCTAAACAGACTTAAAATGGGCCTATGATGTGTAAATATCCGAAGAAGGAATTAAGAACAAATTCTGGATCAAGCCCTGTTGTTTTAGTCTGTAAGGTGCCTTAGAGATATGATCTGAAATGTTGAAGTTGTACGCCAAAAACGCTGACTCGTAGGGGCTTAGATCTAGTTTCTAACCAAGTTGTACGCACATTAAGTTTCCATTCCGACCAAACTATCTATAAATTTAAGCTTACATCTTCTGTGGTTTATTCTGTAAAGATCCAGCTTAGAATCTTCTTCGAAATTTGAAACAAAGTCTTTTCCTGGATGCTTGTAGATCTTCCACGTTTCTTTTTAACACCGAACTACATTCAAAATGACGACAAAGTGAACGAACAGCATTTGGTCCGAAGTTTTTTTTTGATTTCACAGTCAGAAATCTTTCGGACCGACGAATTGGATTCTGTGTCAAGAAGATTGACAGGACTTTAAAACTTCAGTAAGTCTTGGTATAAAGCTGAATGAATTGACAATGTAGCTGAATTTTCTGAAATTAAACAAAATATATTTTATGTAGTAAAATGCATTAGCAATTAAAACAAATGCGTAGCTGGGCGCATCTCTAGCTAAGATGTTTACTCGTTTTGAGCTGAAATGCTGGTCTCTTACAGTTTGTTTATGGTCCATGTGTTTCCTATTGCTGGGGAGGAGCTCATGTAGAACACGGATACATTGTCGAATTACAATTATGCTGCATTGTGATGTACTTAGTTAGATGTTGATTTTGGACAAACTTCTTGTTTTAAGCCAACATAGTTAACCGCTGTATGGGTCTATAATTCAGTGTTGTCCTAATTATGAACAGAAGCTTAGCATTTGTAAACAGGTCGTCAGGATGCATATAATATTACACCCGGACAAATAGAAAGCCGGTTGCAATATGCTTAGCAACTAACAATTGCAATAAAATAAGATAACAATACGACTTGAGCTACATAACTACTTAATTTCCTCATAATTAGACAGGCAACAGCGCTAATTAGATACTTCTAACTACCTCCGTCGCCGCCATATTAAATCTAGAACCCTAGTTACAGTTCATGTTGACCTACTGTCGGCGCCATTTTGGTTCAGCCGTGGCAAGTAATTTAAGAAGGCAACAGTGTAAGAAGGGCGCGTGCAAAGCGATGAAAACTTTATCGCCCGAAAACTTTGGTTACTCACAAGACGACGGCGCGACGGTCCATTGATGAGACGTTCGTTTGCCTCTGTCTGCCCCGAAACGCTACCGAAACTCAAGCTACAGAGGCGAACGAGGTACGAGGCAAAAGAAACAAAGGAAAACACATACACGAACATAGGGGCATCTTCTTTTACTCGACATGCTTCTTCGGCTTCCGTCTTCTCGACGTCCTACCAGAGGAGGATGCCGAGAAATCTATTCCTAGGCCTGGGATCTCCGACCGCTTGAAAAGCCGCTGTTCGTCCCTCTGTTTGTTTGTCTGTCTGCGTGGCTACCTGTGTATTATTCTTTTATATGTTCCGTTACCTTTCTTCGTCTTACTGCATCCATATGTCTTTGTCAGTTGCCAGATTGCTGTTAGTGTTTGTCTGCATCGTTCAGCCTCCTTGATCTGTCTGCGTCAGTGTATATCTCTCTATTAGTCTGATTCTCTGCAGATCTCCCGTTCAACCCCACCCACCCTTGCCCTTAGTTTGTATCGCTTTCTCTCTGTATTCATGTTGCTCTATCTCTCCTGTTAGGTCCTACTCTACGTCCACCTGTCTCACTCTCAGCCTCCTTGCTTTCCTTCTTCCCGAGAATTAATTATAGACCGGTGTGGATGCCCCGCCCGCGGCTGGGATTTTCGTGGCCTCCAGCGCCACCTGGAGGGAACATAAATCTACTGCCATGTGTATTTTGAGACGACAGTTGAATAGTTACAGCTTAGCTTTAGAATTGCGCTTTAGACGTTTGTTGTTTACGATTACGATTACAACTTCGCATTTAAATGAACGATCCCTAGAGACAACACTAAACAACAGACCAGGTTGCAGTCCCGAGGACCAATCTAGTAATTTCAAAAATCTTCGGAAGCCCAAACACTTTGACGCCAACACACACTGCATTAACTGCCTATAGAAAAGCGAATTACTTTCAAGACTTGGCTAATTGTATACGAGACTCTACATTTCAGTCAACCATTTCATCTTCAATCCCATTTCCCGACGCTAACGACCTATCTCTATTTTCTGACTTTTTAATTCTGACTGTTCCTTGGACAAGTATGGCTTTCGGTAGACGCGCCTTTCATGCTGCTGGCCCAACTGACTCTGCAGTATGGAACGAACTCCGGAAAGATCTCATCCAGTTCGCTCATCCGCCTCTTTCGCCTGTTAATCTCAGCACTGCTTCGCTTGCTCTCTCTCTCTCTCTCTCTCTCTCTCTCTCTCTCTCTCTCTCTCTCTCTCTCTCTCTCTCTCTCTCTCTCTCTCTCTCTCTCTCTCTCTCTCTCTCTCTCTCTCTCTCTCTCTCTCTCTCTCTCTATATATATATATATATATATATATATATATATATATATATATATATATTATATATATATATATATATATATATATGCACGTTCAAGAAGACAATGACAATAAAAGCTAAAGGAACATTCGTGTCCTGTTCTTGGTCCAGTGAGTACCCTTCCAACCAGAGAGGGTATATATATATATATATATATATATATATATATATATATATATATATATATATATATATATATATATATATATATATATATATATATATATATATATATATATATATATATATATATATATATATATATATATATATATGCACGTTCAAGAAGACAATGACAATAAAAGCTAAAGGAACATTCGTGTCCTGTTCTTGGTCCAGTGAGTACCCTTCCAACCAGAGAGGGTATATATATATATATATATATATATATATATATATAAACCTCCGGAGGCCATACGAGAGATTATGAGAACAATAAGCCCGATGATAGTGAGAGTTACGATGATTACGACAACTAGCCACCACGAATTATAATCTAATCTGGCCAAGCAGATGAGGTTAGTGCAGTGGTTAAATTGCTCATCCAGAGGTGGTGGGTCTCTAAATATTTGCAAATCCAAAAACCAACGGCTAATCCTAAATTACAACAGGGACGTCATTTCAGCTTGTTCCGAGAGGGGGGGCAAAAATAGGTTTAAAAAAATTTCTGCGCTCACGCGCGAACATTTTTTTCACCTTCTTTGGTATTTCTTTTAAAATGCTTTGTATGTAGTCTACATGTCCAAAACTGTAAGCCAATGCTGTAAATGAGTCTCTTTTTTCTTTTCCCCCTTTCTTCTTCCTCCTTTTCTTTTTTACATAATTTTTTTCTTTTTTTCCAAAATGCGGGGGAATGCCCTCGGCCCCCCCAAATGACGTCCCTGAATTACAACATGCATGAAACACGACACGTCACCGATATTTGAAAGCAAAAACATCAACAATTAAGATTGAAACATAATATTAGGCCTACTTCACATAACATGTTACAGAAGACTAGGCTTTGATCGACATGTCAATGCAATAACTTACAAAGCACATAATGAACAAATAGGCTACCAAAAATTAATATGCAGGCTACTTTAAAATTGAAGAGCCTAGTAAGTAAATCAGTCTGACTATAGCCTTAGATCATAACTGATGTAAACCCAGTAAAAAGCTGAAAATTAGCAGGAGTTTCAATACTGTCATCCTGTCTAATATGCCACAATATGCTGACTCAGAAACATATCCATACTGCCCTTCATGCTTCTGTGGCTGTGGACGTTCTCGGTGCTTTGCACTTGCCTAAATCTGTTGCACGCTAACCACTCACTATAGGCCTATCTATCCCGCTACAGGGCAGAAATTTGGTTCGAGGTTTCTGCTCCACTTGTGCCCCCTAGTCAACTCGGCAATAATGAGTACACCGATAGTCCACTGTCGGTGGGAAGACGAGACGGCGAGGGAGAGGACTGGCCACCCGCCCTCATATGCCAAGGCTAAGAAAATGAAGTCGCTAACACTTCATACCCGTGGCTGTCTGATCAGGGCTAGACTAATAGCTTAATTTAAGGGACTGCAAGAAAATCTGTTGCAGCATGACGACCCTTAGCAATCCATCCACGTTCGATAGCTATCTTTGCACGCTGGCCAACTTTCTTTTCGACATTATCTGCAGACTGCATGCGCGATAACTATAACTAATCAAATGACGTGCTATTCCAGATTTTCAAACGATTGCAGCTCAGCCTTCCGAAATTCCGCAAACGAGTTATTAATGAAGCAAACTACTGTGTTATCGCTCGGATGTAGGCCAAAATCTACTTCTGCTGCCTCAGTCTTGGGTTACTACTCCTCGGCAGCGATTATAAAACAGCAGGCGATTTAAGTAACACACAGGCCCAAGTAGTTTTCTATGATGCTAGTAAATATTGAACCGCACTGTGAGGCTGACGAATGCTAATCTGATCTTCGGTGGTGGATCTCCCTATTGAGGTGATGGGTCTCCCTGTTGAGGTGACGGGTCTCCCTTCTTAGGTGGCGGATCTCATAATTTGGGTGGTGGGTCTCACAATGCAGGTGGCGGATCTCAAATCAGAGGTGCCGGATCTCAGATCCGGCGGGATCCGGCTGAATTTAACCACTGGGTTAGTGTCTCTAGTTATTAGACATAGCCAAATTTTCCATCGTAGCCTGATGTTAATTAAGAGGCCTCCGAGAGGTTGCTACAGCTACGACTAACTCTTCCTGTCTGATTGCAACGAAAATTAAGGTAAGCTGTCCCTAGTCTGTGAGTACTTGGTCCATCCTTTGCCTCTTTGACACTGATCCTATATAAGTGGGAAGTCGGGTCTAAGTCATGGGAGGAGTTATACCTTCCTCCCCTATAGTGAACTCCGCTGAATAAAATTGATCAGGCACTACGTCACTAAAATGGGAATGGTCTTCCGATGGTGACTAACTTATTAGCAACTGACCTTGTGTGCTTCATCATTTAACAAGTTACCAATTACCTTGTCTACTGCATCTCCGAAGGGGCAAGATTAGAGTGGTGAGGACGAGAAACCTGAGGCGCTTACAGCAGCGTCGCGTTGGTCTTTCCCATCGAAGCTGTCGGCAATATGGCTGACTGCGATCACTCTTGTCAGCGAAGCGCATCTCCAACCTCATCCTCTTTTCTGTCCTACATTCCTTAACTTCTATTGTGGCATTTCAATGAAAAACTTGCATGTGCTTAGCTGTACAAATTGCTTACTTACATACTTCAGCATTATAACAGTACTGTCTTACGAGACCATGGGCATCAACAGGAATTTTTGCAGGGGGGCAAACTTTTTGTAACAGTGCAAATTTTATACGGGGGCCGGCAAAATTACGCTTTAGAGCTACGGTATTCATGAACACAAAAACACATGACAACTTCAAAAATAAATAATGGTCCAGGACTTTACCTAAATAATTAAGTGTTTCTTCACATTGAAAATCTTATTGATGCTGTATTAATAATAATAATAATAATAATAATAATAATAATAATAATAATAATAATAATAATAATAATAATAATAATAATAATAATAATAATAATAATAATAAATAATAATCAAAAGATTTTAATTTTGTAAAATAAGCTTAGGCACAAAATCCAGGGGGTAAATACCCCTTTACCCCTCCCGACGTCCATGTACGGGACACTGTTACAGCTTTCAAGAAGAAGCTAAGAATGATGGGCTATTGAGTATTCTAGGTTAGCTTGCAATGTTTCTGATACAGATTACATATCGTTTTAACAAGTTAACATCCCTGTTATGCTATGATAAATATACCAGAGCTTTCTTGAATAGATATAAAATGCGTCATATTACCTCCACAAACATATGAGTAAGCGTGGATTCGCGTTTACTATCACTCCAACACCCGTGTACATATATGTAGACCATGGCAATACATCAAATATAATCTGCCCTTTATTAATACACTATTTTTGCGCCAACACCATTCAAAAATGTTGTGCTTTGAGAAACACTAGTTTTTAGTCCAATGTTAGCAGTACCTTTGTGTATCATCTTTTGTTTCAACTTGTTTAAAGTATTCGGAGTTTATCAGTTCCTCATCTATCGTTAAATTCTTCTTCTCTGTATTAGTCTTAGCTGCATTCATCATTACTTTTAGAACCCATTTTAAAACATTGCAACCACAGGACATCATGTCAATTTCGTTACTGTTGTCGCTCTTTCTATAGCCGCCATTAATGTAAGAATCGTCCGCTTGTCTACATAGATTACATTTGACAACACAAATGTCACTGGATAACATTCAGTCTACAAATAATATCATCTCCTTTTCGTTTGGTATCCGCAGTCCTGCAGTTGTTCCAAGAACAATGATCAAACGACGTTACACTGGGAACAGTTCCACTGATAAAACGAAGTTACACTGGTAATTATACACTGTTGCTTTTGCCATTGTAATCTTGTAATGAAGCGTTTGCGATTCAACGGTAGTCAACTTAAGTGAATGGATTGGTCCACATACATCTTGTGGGGGGGGGGCAGAATCCAACGAACAGCCAACGCTTACTCTGTCTACGTCTGGAAATCCTGGACCTGGTGGAGCAAAGGCGAAAGCAGTCTTTGGATCGGCACCGATCGTCAATCGTCGAATGTCTCCTCTATCTACTGTTTGGCGGACGATGAATACCTATTCTCCGCGTGTCTGGTACTTCTAGAAATGTTGTCTCGGCGTCCTGCAGTTCCTCGCAGATAGAAGACTGATCTCCCTCTATCACATGACGATGCTAAGAAAATGGAAGTGAAGCACTCACAACCCATGTCTGCCTTTAGTGTTCGCTATATAGACATATTGGTGATACGCTGAATATGCTGACGACGAATACCAAGGAGCTGAATGCAAACCAGTACAGAAGGAGTTGACATGTAGACCTGCTCAGAACACCCGACCGTTTCCAAGGTCTTCTGCTTGATACAAAGGCAATCGTACGCAAACACCTTGCCCATGTTTAAAGCAAAAATGTCGGTACAAAATCCACTGCCAGACAACAAGGTATGGGCGCTGTATCAATTAGACCATGGTCTTGCATTTTTCTTATGTACATGTTGAAATGATCGACCTACATACAGGTTATATTTTAGAGCAAAATGAAAACGGAATTTAAGACTTAACCAAACCAATAAGATTAAGAAGAAAGTAATTACAAAGATCTGAAGAAAATGCAAATGGAATGCATTTACAGAACTAATTACATAGATTATATAAATACAAAGTACAACACCGCGTTTAGTGTGTCACTTATATCAATAATGACCAACAATGCAGCAGATTTATGAGCTCAGATCGCTAGGAGTTTCTTCCAGACTCACAAAGTTATACATCACTCACATCTGCAGAAGATTTAGGAAATGCTCAGGTCGTGACCTGTCTGTGCCTTAGTCTGATCGAGAGGCGACAGTAGGCTGCCCTCCAGTCATCGACGACGTGTCACTGTACCGAATTATTGGCCTGCTATTTGTATTGATCACACTAACGGCTCCAGACAATGTATTCTGGAGGTTAGAGTACGAGTGACCGTTCTCGTGTATCACGCTTAGTAACTATTCATTGATTAGCAGCCCTTCTCGAACTACTCAAATTGAATCCGATCGCTAGCGGTTAATAGCGGCTACAGTCTTTGCCTCATCATAATCGTCACGATGACGTCATAACGTAGCACACCGTTGCGCTGACAAGGCTTGCGATGAGCAGGGCACCGGTAGACACGCGAACGTCACTTCCGGTGTTGCAGCCGTCCGAGTGGCATGCAAGGGCGCATCCGTGCATGTTGACGTCATTGTAGTTGACCATGTTGACCATCCAGCAGTGGCTCTCGCGGCCCATCTCTGTGTCCGAAGTTGTATCGCCATTGTCCACCGTGCAGTCGCGAACGACCACCGTGTAGGCTCCTAATGTCAAATGCATTTTGGTCAGTTAATAAAATGACAGTTACAATGGAAAACCTATAGGGCCTACCCAACAGTTAGTTATCCAATGTTAGGTAAAGTCATTTCAAAGCAAAAAGTAGCATCACCATAGCCTAATTCTCTATTTTTAATTTGTTTTTAACTTAAAATCAAAATTGCACTCCTAATGATCTCGGCATCAAGACCAAAACAAGGTATTTAAAGAATTTTAACTCAAATCATTTCATATTTTCTGTTAGGCAGACAAATTTTTTCAGTGATTTTCAAATCTAAAAAATATAGCGTTGATTTGAAATCTTGATTTCAAATAATTTGAAATAAAAAATACCGTCTACTGTGAGTAAGCATTCACCTTCCAGACAGTATAACAAGTAGCGGAGGCAAATCAGGTGCAATAAGAAAAGAGGAAGAGAACGCAAGAGAAAAACAACATAAGATCAATGCAAGCAAAGAACCACGGTCTCTGACTCTCTTCTGACTGCTGGTCAACAAATGCCAACGGGATGGCTGCCGGAAATTAAGGCAGTGAAGTATAATCCAAACAAGAGGCTAGATATTACTTGTCTGATAGCAAACATGGTCACGATGACCTATTTTCTCCATTTTTATTACTGTATGTGTTACGGCCACACTGATTACCAGAGAACTGCATGATCTCTGACACGGTGACTGGTTTGTTATATGCGAGCCTCTCTCCATACAATGGCCTCCATTGTATAGGGACCATGATCAATTCATGTCTGGCGCATTTACTTACAATCAGGAAATACATCAAACACAGGAATCAGTTAGCTGTAGGTTACTCCGATAGATGTCACCAGTTAGGTGTAGCAAACAATCAATAAAACACGGTAAAGTTTTTATCCAAATAACTCCAAATATTTAAAGAATGACAAACCTTATGCAGATCAAACGTTTCAAATAAACTTAAGAGACAGACGTCCAAAATAGATTTTAAAACATGTTCAGACAATCAAGCAGATTGATATATAGACAGCTTTGTGTTTAATACCTGTGCAGTTGTGCCATATGTTGAGGAATACGTATACAAGAAGAAGACAGACAGACACTAATCACTTTGCAGACAGACAGACAGACAGACAGACAGACAGACAGACAGACAGACAGACAGACACACAGACAGACACACAGACAGACACACAGACACACAGACAGACACACAGACAGACAGACAGACAGACAGACAGACAGATAGACAGACACTAATCAGGGGCTCGTGAGAGTAATCGTACCTAGCCAGGCCGTGAACTTTATGCAGGATGTACCGGGGAATCGGCCACTCCTGTTCTTTCTTCCAGCATTGCAGGGTTCCTGGTAAAGTTCTTTGACGCCGTTGAAGGGATCTTCACAGAGTGGATTGCTCTTGTTGATTGAATGACAGACGAAACAACCAATCGAACCAACTGCAATCAATAGACAATCGATCAATGATGATTCAATCATTCTGAACAATCACTGATGGTCAACTGTTAGTAAAACATTTGGTCATTTTTCGCCTATATAAACTCTTTCATTTCTTTATTCGTTCGTCAGTTCCTTCGTCCATCTGAGTATTGTGACGGAAATAGGTTTCCGTGTGTGGCGAACTTTCGGGTGTTTCGTTGGCCGAAATAGGCCTTGAAGAACTATGTATGTACGCCTAGGCATTGGCGAACTTTTGTGTGTTCTACAGGACAATTGGCCGTTGTGGCGAACGTTACAATTTCGCCACGCCGTTTCCGGCGTACTTGTATACTATTTTTGCCTATGTTTAGATAGATAACTCTTAGATTTGTTCGCCTTTAGGGTTCGCCTGTTGGTGGCGAACTTTGCTTGTTCGCTTGGCTTGGTCTATGTTCGCCAATAGGTAGTTGTTCGCCAAGTACACTATATAAGGACATTGTATAGAGCATGCGCTCTCTCTCTCGACGTCGTTCTGTTCGATTCTGCTTCTTCTTGTGTTCGCTCGTTCGCTAGTGGATCTCTGTTTGAATCGTTGATATAGCTCTTCGTGGATTTTATAAGTTATCAAGCGCTAGTTTGATATATTATTTGAGGTACAGTGTCGAATAAAGAAGAATTTCGGTCGTTGTGAAATAAAAGAGTTTAACTTTACAGCGAAATACAGTCTTTCCTTATTTTAAATCTTCAGCCAAAAAGCTGAAGTCGAACTCAACGGATATCAGCGACGGTCGTGAGGCATCCTGGGTCGCGACACGAGCCGTCGGCTGCCTTATCGGAAACTCCTTACAGAAGTCCGGTCACCTGGAAGTAGTAGTTACGCGACAGTATCACTTTACCTATCTGGCTATTTGTTTAATCGTCAGACAATCTATTACTTAAGTTAACATTCACCCATTATCTGTCCATTTAACTAGATGCGTCCTTCCGTCCGTTAGCGCCATCTTGTCTTCTTTTCTAAAAGTATGAGAGTTGCTGCATGTACATCACAATCAATGTATCTTTCTGACCTTGCTGGTGATAGGTGGCTGCACAGCTTTAGTTTGCCATTCTATCGCGGCAAGTAGGCATGCAGGAGAAAAGGCCAGCTGGTCGGCAAACTTGTGACCTGTTTTTTAATCTATCTTCCTTTCTATTCTGGTTTCTGAAATTTCTATTCCAGTTCATCCTGGCGCCCTCTAAACAAGATCTTGCATCATGATAGATAAGGTATCTTGTATTCGTAATAGTAAACTCCTAATTCCTAAAGCGCTACTCTTAAAGCTAAGCGCAAATCACCAGCTTATTCACGAGCGCTTATCTCACTAAGCTTCTGCCAACAACTATCCTTGAACAATCAAAATTGGTTTAACTTTCTACCGATATTTTTTTACAGCGCATGTATGTTTCTTTCTCTCCTTTAAACTCTGATGATGCGAATCTACTAGTGTTTGGCAGTTTATGTATGAGAACAATTATTTTGTTGATCGTGGACCTGAACTGCTTACACTCCAAATAAACCAAATAGCAAATCATCTACGAAATTAAATAAGATGGAATGCATCAGATAATAAAAGATAATTCATATTCTAATCTTACCTCAAATTATATTATATTATTTTTTACAGTCAAAATTTCCTCACTACTTATGTACTCTGATAATTTGTTGTAACATGTTACAAGTTGCGATTTTGTCAATTTGACTTTGAGAATAAACGAAATTGATTGATTGATTGATTGACTGATTGATTGATTGATTGATTGATTGATTGATTGATAGAAACTGGGAGACCTGGCTGAATGTAGGCTAGAAGAAATAGAAGAAACACGACGAAGCCATAAGCCGCAGCTCTCGGGAAAACCCATTCCAATGCATCTGCTCGATTTCTGGACATTATTGCCTGAAACAAACATAAGGCCTCATTATCATTAGCCGATCATAAGTTTTATAACCGCTATCGTAGTCATCATCATCTCTATCACCATCATTACAATCACAAGGAAATAACGATAACGACGACGATAATGATACTGATGAGATTAGAATGAAGATGCTGTCGATGATGACTGATGACAATAGAACAATGGGCCATTAGACGACACTATTGAAGTAATTATTCCGGTCAGCTTAACATTCGAGTGATTTGTTACTGAGTCAAAGATTGAAGAACCTTGCGTTATTATTGCCGCTCATCTGATGCTAAACTAGAGTTGCGTGGCTTCGGCCAAAGGTATCATGTCGAATCATGCAGTCAATTCCATACCACAGATATCGATACTACGCCATCTTGCGATTTCTTAGCCATCGCCACCCACGGCGAATGCATCATCATCAGCCGCTGAACAGAAGGAAGAGGGCAGAGACATAGGACAAGCCCAATTGGAGATGGAGCTATGGTGATGAGATTATCGTTGCGTGGTTTATAGATAAGTGGTAGCTGGATCCAAAAGCAGCCTGCGTTGAAGACGGAAGTTGTTAATTGCATAGAAGGATAAACAGAAGCTATAGGACTGTGTGAGGGGTAGGCTAGGTTAGGTGGCTGTGTGGTAGGCCAGCTCTAGAGGTGAAAAACTGATGATTAAGAAGGTAACTGTGATGCAGTACTCTGTGTTTGTCCGGATCAAGAGAAAGCTGCGTAAATGATCGATGACGGCAGAGACCTTTGCTTTTCTTTCAATGTTGGACCCATCGCTCAGTCGCTAGATATTAAATTAGCAGAGGGAAGGCTTTCCTTTCAGCCATAAGGCGGTCCTAAAAGCCCATTTCCATGCTATAGACTAGAATACAAAGTAATCTCAGCACGTTCAGTGCTCATGCTTCAGCCACTCCTTTCTCTCATTCACTATCGACACATAGTCTGGCCATATTGTGCAATGTCGAGCGGCGGACATAAAAGCTGAAATATTGTTTCGCGTTAGCACAGCTTGCCCTACATAATGAGCTGACCATCAAGGAATGTAATTTGCAGTAGATTTATTTAGCGACCTTTCCAGTTAAAAAGACGGAGTCATTCACAGCTGAGAGAATGAAAGGTAATAAAGTTCTTAATTATAGTCGATCAATCCACAGAAATCTGATACCTAAGTCCAGGCCCGGCTCAAGACATTTGGCGGCCCTGGGCAAATCGGCGAAATCGGCGGCCCTAGGCAAACCGGCGGCGCTAAGCACATAAAAAGTTGATGACCTTTTTTCTTAGGAATTCGCCTCTAAAATATTTTATCTTACTAAAAAAAGTCATTGACCTCTTTTTTACGAATAATAATTAAATCATTTTTGAAAAATGGAAAATTGGCGGCCCCTAAAAATCGGCGGCCCTGGGCGGCTGCCCAGTTGCCCAAATGGACGAACCAGGCCTGCCTAAGTCTATAATATAGACTTAGGTGTCAGATTTCTATGGACTGATCTATATTATAGACTGTGGTTTTGAGAGCAAAGTAAGCCGTCTCCACCAGGTACATGTATAGTCTCTATTCGATTCAACGATGCGGTCATGTCTGTATCCGTCTGTTCTGGTCTGTTGCTTTTGTCATTTCGTACTCATCTTAAAACCTTTGTTTTCCAAATGGTGTGTCCACTATCCAACATAGGCTGCCTCTTTGTCTTGATGGACTGATTGGTCTGGCGCGCCGACCGTTGATTCCTTGTGCAATAGATACCGGCGCAATAGAAGTTAATTACAACTATATGATATAATTATAATACGTATATAAAAGAACATCAATTTCTAAGGGCAAACCAACATATACTATGCAGAAGAGGTTAAATGAACACAGCGTCAATCCCAGACACTAGATATACATATCTGGTAAATTTTAGGTCTTGAATATAATGAATTTGGAAACTGAATTGTCTTGAGCCTTCGTAGCAGGTACCTAAATCCGATGTCTATGAGTTTAATGCCCAGTCAATGGTGCCTTGGATTCGCCTCACTTGTTACATAGTTGTATAGATAGGCTACATGGTTTGACATCTGGCATAATATATTCTTTTAGACAACTCATTGAAAACCCCTGATGATTGAACATGCATCAAACGAACAATTTACTTTAAGCATAGTCTAAAGTCTAAACATATCTGATAAGCTGTAGAAAGAGAGAATTATTCGGTCAGAGGCTACTTCGTTTTCTAAAGTTAATGAGGCACGGGCTAAATGCTATTCGTCCATTACAACTTCATTACTCTACCGTTGATTGTAACTAGAATTTATGTAAACTAAGCAAGACTATAATTATAGCAGTTTACTCTTGCTGAGTTTATCGAAATTATTTTACTTCTGATTGGCCTTTCAAGTAGTTTCAGAACGGTTCATGTGTACAGTTATCAATTTCTTAAATTGATTTGACCTAGTTGAGTTTTGCTGAATTTGTTGTTGGGGGTGAAGTCAATGTGTGACACAGATGTCAGCCTGTGAAAGCATAAAACCTACAGTAGGATATCCACGCACATCGCGTTATCACGTGGGAGATCAACTGCTTTTATTTCCTCATCAAAATTTAACGTTGAATCAGAATAACTTTAAAATAAGCAAACGATGGTACATTTTCCAAAAAACGAAATATTCCAATAATTGTCACCTGAAGAAGGTCAAAAGGTCAATATTGTGTTCCACTTTGAGTTAAAGCTCGAGAATAATCTGAGCTGAGACGAAATAAAATAAGAATGACAACTGAACTCGGATCTGTCTTTGACATCTCTGAACAACCTCTCTGACACGATGCAACGCTCGTGAATAAGGTGGTGCCCTGCGCTCAGCTTAAGAGTAGCGTTTTAGAAATTTGGAGTTTAAGATTACGATCACCATCACGAGAATGAAATTTATTGACAACTGATTGTATGACATCTTGTAGGCCTATTTTCTCTGAATACTGCACAACATTCAAAAGAATCTATAATTGTGTTGCACAATTCATGATGTCTCTGTTCTTATAAATATATAGTGCTGCTATTTAAGAGTCTTATAAGGACTTTTGGGTGTTAGGTGACCACTTAGGCCGTTGTTTGTGTGTCATACATTTTGGTAGATTATATCGTCATATGCTGAAGTTGATCGATAATTCTCGTATCTTAAGACTTCTATTAGTAAGCTTACTGTTTCCTATTAAGCGGCGTTCCTAAAGTCTGATTTAGACGGTATTTGGTTGCATATCAACTAATATTTCTCCCTGAATACGAATGACGCTTCCAGTTAAGTAATCTTTCAGGAATCACTGCAACTAGATTCCTATCACCCTTCACGCAGGCAGTGGCGTACGGAGCTGAAATGCCGCCCGGGGCGAGGGCCCAAAATGCCGCCCTTGGCCACTTCATTTTCAATATGCTATTTTCTCTAAGATTTTACATGACTATCGTATTACATATACAATTTTATCTTATACAGTTTATAGGTTTTCTGGAATTTTCACTTTTCACCGTACTTTGTAATTATCAGTTTATCCGTTTTAGCTATAGGGGCCTACATTGTCAACTTTTTTAAATCTATTTTATTAGATGATAAAGCATGTTATTGCATGCTCGACTTTCGCAGATTCGCTGTGTTGTGTACAGTACAGCACAGTACATACATACATACATACATACATACATACATACATACATACATACATACATACATACATACATACATACATACATACACACACACACACATATATACACACATACATACACACATACATACATATTAGAAAAACTTCTCTCACAGCTATAGCTATGCTGACATACATTGTTAAAAATATGCGTAATACAATGGTAAAGATTGGGATAAACTACGCGTATCACAGTCAGTTGTAAAACTTGCAATGTATTTTATTTACTGATAATTACTATAATATGCTCATATTTAGTAAACCCTGCAAAACAACTGCAGTCTGCGCATTATTGCAAAAAACGCCAAAGGAAAGAAATTAATAGCAAGTAACCGAGATTTGATAATTATTGAATAGTATTACTAAACTCCGTTGAAAGGATAAGACAGTGGTAATTTCAAATGACAAATCATGCCTTAAATTTCTGTCAAAACCAGACCAATTTAAATATTAATTTTAAAAAGAGGACTAAACAAAGTGGTGAAAGGCTGTGGTGGTGATATTGATAGTTTGTGATTAAATTTTATTCTAAGTCATTAATTCGTTTAGATATCTCTATGCCTACATATATAGGCGTATATGTATTATGAAGGGCGGCGTAACAAGAATATGCTTTATAGTAGACTATGCTGTACGTAGGCTAGTCTGTTACATCCATTTACAGTTTACTAGATAAATGCGGTCCGCAAAGGTTCACCAGTCACTCTGGTACAGAGTAAAGCAGGGAGGCGACCTGACCGACGACTCTGATGAGCGTAGACTCGGATCCGACCTGGGCTGGTGAACCAAAGTCCTCCGTGCCCACCTTCTCGTGGTGCGGACCGTTAGTACCCTTCCTAGGAAGTACTCTTCCTAGGAGGGGGAACGAACGGGCACGGCAGGCAAAACCAGGGGAAGGCAATGGCAAACCACCCCTGTTAATCATGCCAAGAAAATCGTCATGCCACACACCAAACCACGCCGATGGTCGCGGATGGAGGGACTCCCAGGCCGGAGCGCTGAGGTGGGACTCCCAGGCCAAAGCGCGACTCAAGGGCTACTGGGAGAAGTAGCAAGACGGCAACGGAGACTGTGTGGCATGACGATCGCTAGGGCTCCTAGAGCCGACGGCACAAAGAGACAAAGAGAGATAAATGCGATTCCGCTTCCTTTCGTGTTTAACACAAACCTCTTAGAGTGATATGCCGCCCTAACGATCAACGGAAGCCAAAGTGACGGTTTCTTTCTTTCCTTCCCTTATTCTTTCTTCCTTCTCTCCTACTTTTCCATTTTTATTCAAAATTCATTCTTTTTTATTTTTCTTCATCCCTATTTTGCCGCCCCTGCAAAAGTGCCGCCCGGGGCGACTCGCCCCCTCTGCCCCCCCTTCGGTACGCCACTGCACGCAGGGCTCTTCAATGTGGAGAAATCTGGCAAAGGTCAACTACTTGCCGTCATCGACCTTCGTGTTTGACTTACCGGATTTTGAGGAACAAAGAACTTGGTTGTTGATGTTTCTGCTAAGTGACGTCATTTGAAGTTGCGTAACGAGAGTCTGAATCTGTGGTAAAACACAGAGCCACCGCCGCCGCGGTACACGATGGATGCATGCACAATGAAGCAGGGAGTGTTGGAGTTTTCCATGTAGTCTGTACGGTATTCTGAAGATAATATGACTGGCAGAACATCTTTAGCGACTGCTGCACCAGGAGCAATCTTTTGGATGCCAGCCAAGATTCACGGGCGGATAAACGAATAGAACACAGCACGCATGGGCACAGACAGGGAGGAAGGGACAGAGAAAGACAGAGGCAAACAAATAAAAAGCTAGAATAATATTATTGATGAAAGAGGAAGACTGAGAAGTAGCGGTGGCCATCAGCTGCAGGGTGGTTGGCTGGATCAAAGTGGTGGGTCATCAGTGGATAAGACGGTGCTACGATATGTGTGTGTATGCTCAAGGTCACTGGATTGTCGAAATGACATTAAAGAATTTCGAATCTCCTTAGAGATTTTTAAACGAGAAACCGAGAGTCTCAGTTAGAGGATAATGATTTAACGGAGCGATTGTGCTAGATTTGATTTCACTGACTGTGTACAAAATAAAGCACTTTAATCAAGATATGAAAGGGAACAGAGGCCAAAAAAGACCCAGACTACAACTAGGCAATGCAAGAAACAATAAAAAAACGAAGACACGTTCTGGATAAAAATAGAACCAGCACTGGGCTGAACAAGAAAAGAAAAGGGAGATGACTCAATTACTGCTGGTGCTGATGATAATAAATGGGATACGGTCATGTCAGTGTCACGATCGAGATTTGCGTGTAGGACTTATCAGTTTCAGTGCTGAAGTTAGTCTACACATACATAGCCGTCTGGCATGGAAGCTTACGCAATCCTGTGTAGATCAGTTTCTTCCACTTTTTCCTTTCCGCCTTAATTTAGGTCTGGCTGTCGGCATTGAACTCTTATTTGTGCAGTGCCATTTTTCTTGCGCTGTGCCGATGGTCTGCTACGCCGGCTGCCTGCATCCAGGGGCGTCTACACCACAGAAACCTTGGAGCAAATGCTCCATCCAAGAAATGGTGGGGGGAAGATTTATCAGTGTGTGCCACCATTTTATGGGGGGAAGGAACGGGGAGGGGGGAAGAAGAGGGGGAAAGGGACGTTGCTCCAATGACTTACGGGGGATAGACGCCCCTGCCTGCATCCGGTTCCATAAAGAACTTACGACTGACGCACAAACGAACGAACGGATGGATGGATGGCGAGAGGTAAATAGCCTAATGGACTCGGCAGAGCCATTTGTACCCAATCGACTGCGCGATAGACCGATGAGCCGAAGCTTAGTGGTTAAGTGGTACAGAGATATATAACGCTTTGGCTTTTATCGCTGAGGCCGATGTTAGGCATTTTATGCGTCAGTCTCTTCAGCTAAAAACACGTGTTCGAGTCTCAGAGGGCAATCCCTCATCTCGATTGGTTTTCTGTCCGATGGACAGAATGCCTTTAGAATGCGATGTTAGTTAGCAGCGCCATCTACTGATGTCTTGTGCACTATGAAAAAAGCGCTATAGAAGTTGCCATATTAGGTCTCGGTCTTATGTTATCACAAGACCAAGCACAGTTATAAAGAAAAGGCTACTAACTGTTCTGTTGCTATTTCTATCAGAGCCTTCCTCTGGTAATTTGAACTTGTCATGGTGTAGTGCAGTGGTGCACAACGTCCGGCCCGCGGGCCAAATCTGGCCCCCGACGAGTCAGCAAGTGGCCCGCGATGTCCAACAGGAAAAGCGACTATTTTATGAGCCAGCACTGACATTAAGTGTACAGTGACTTGCGCACTGTGGTAATTGGAAAACCATCAGTATTATAGTGATAGAGAAATACCACGAGTCCCCTTTATAACTTTTTATACTTACTTTTATACTTGTTTTAGTGCACACACCATCTTCATAGGCCGAAATTTTGAGAATCATTCATCCTAACTAAGCGGAGTTATTACTTGCTTGGCCCCCCAAGGGTTCAAAGAAATTGTTTAGTGGCCCCTGGGCGAAAAAGGTTGTGCACCACTGGTGTAGTGTGATTATCCAATCTATTCATAACTTAACAAGATTAACAAACTGTCACACAGATGCTCTTTGTGTGTGATAGGCTGCTAGAATAGATTACAACGCATTACATTAGTATAAATTATATAGGAAATGGATTCTGTTAACTTATCATTTGCGTGACCACTTGCATAATTTAGCAAAAAATTTCGTTACTTTTTATCTGTGATTGGTAGGACCTAAATTAATGTGTGTGTGTGTGTGTGCGCCATGATGTAAATAGTTAATGCACTTTGTTAATGGATGTTAAGACTAATGGAAAAGTATTTAGAATCTTTACTGCTGGATTGATTTACGGAACCAGGAAGCATAACTGATTTTGCGGCATAGAAGAAGTTTCTAATATCTATATACCTGTGGTTCGAATCTTGACGGTTCGCGTGAATTTTGTAATTGGCTGCTGATGAGGAAGAGAAATGGAAAGAGAACTACTGCTGCAAAGGTAATCTCGGATTCGAGATTCTATTAATTTTCTGCTCATCCACAGATGTGATCTTGGAGTCAAGAAGAAATACGAAACTATATATAGAATATCGATGACGCCAAGAAAACACGACCGACAGACAGACAGACAATTAAGACAGCACAGCATACAAGGAAACACACAAATGAATAGACAAGTAAACAGACAGACAGGCAAAGCAACAGGGTAAGAGAGGGAAAGGGGCAGAGAAGGGACAGACGGTAGGACAGGCGAAACAAAGAATCGTTGTAGAGAGATGGAGAGAGAGAGAGAGAGAGAGAGAGAGAGAGAGAGAGAGAGAGAGAGAGAGAGAGAGAGAGAGAGAGAGAGAGAGAGAGAGAGAGAGAGAGAGAGAGAGAGAGAGAGAGAGAAGAAGAAGAAGAAGAAGAAGAAGAAGAAGAAGAAGAAGAAGAATTAGAAGAAGAAGAAGAAGAAGAAGAAGAAGAAGCAGAAGAGCAAGAGCAAGAGGAAAAGGAGGAGGAGGAAGAGGAAGAAGAAGAGGAGAAGAAGAGGAGGAGGAGGAGGAAGAAAAAGAAGAAAGGCAGACTCACGGAGATAGAAACACTGCTAGAAGAACCAGAAAGACAGAAGAGAATCAGTTAGAGGGAAAGGGAGAGAAAGGAAGAGAGAGACAGAGACAGAGAGACAGAGACAGAGCGAGATGTCAAACAGGATCACAGACAAACAGATAAACATTGCCACAAAGCTGCTATTTTGGCCTAGGTAATTTTTTTAAAATTTCTTTTACTGTACTAGAAATAAGTTTAAGAAATTTTTTTTGTATTAGTTTCTTGCTGATCCATTTGAAAATTTATTGAATGCTGTGGTTGAGTAGTTGGTTAAAACAGAGTTCATCTGTTCTCCAGTGGCAAGAAATATGGATGAATGATAGTTGAATGTAACTGTGGCAGACTGATGGCCTTCAAACGATCGCAAGTGTTCCGGGGCGAAGTATAGAGTTGTTGCAAAGACAGAAAGGGAAATGTGAGAAGAATCTGGTAAGCTATCCCATTCAAACGCTTTTGGTTGCTGTTTCATACTGAAGGCATTCACGCACTTATGTCTGATCAAAAACAGACCGAGCCTAAGCGCACAAAAATAGTGACTCTGAGAAATTCAGCCCTGCAGCGCTATGATCAGATTACGAATCTGCAGCGCTTCTGTACCCTAGTAAAAGAAGGCAGTCGCTTTGTTATGTACATGTCAAAATGCGTGCGGTAAGTTGTGCGTCATGAGAGTATGCGTCTGTTTCCAGTGATATACAATGACGAAACAATCCCGTGAATATCAAGGCTTGTAGTAAGTTAATTGACTCACAGTCGGGACATTTAAACGGATGCATGAATGTTGCACGTAGTCTGATCAACTACTGACAGTTCAAAGTTCAAATACAACAGAGAACAAAAAGATTTTTTTATCATTTACTGTTGCTGCCTTAGGGTTGTGCACTGGCGGCTCAGCACAGATAGAGGACGCTGAGATGGAGCTCAATGGAAGATCAAAGGCAAATTAAAAATTGAGTCCGTTAATAATAAAATTATTACGCCGGGCATGCTTCCAAGACAGCGACTTCTCTGTTCTAACCCATCTGACATCATTATGCGAACGTTCAAAAGCATCTGCAACTCGTGCACCGTTTCTCCAGCAGCTTCTTTCCATGCTTTCCATTAATCTGATACTACTACTTCAGCCTTTATCGGTTCTTAATCTCCTCCTTCTTTTCATTAAACTGATCTTCCTACCTAAGCATTGTTTCTCTTTTAATTCTTCTTCTCTAGCTTCTCCTCCTCCTTCTCCTACTTTCCTCCTCCTTCTGCTGTTTTGTTTGCTACTTCTCCTTCTTCGTCTTCTCTTTATGCTTCTCCATCTTCTTCTCTTCTTCTGCTTCTTCTTTTTCTACTTCTCTTTCTCAGTCTTCTCCTCTTCCTCTTCCTCTTCCTCTTCCTCTTCCTCTTCCTCTTCCTCTTCCTCTTCCTCTTCCTCTTCCTCTTCCTCTTCCTCTTCCTCTTCCTCTTCCTCTTCCTCTTCCTCTTCCTCTTCCTCTTCCTCTTCCTCTTCCTCTTCCTCTTCCTCATGCTCCTTCTGCTTCTACTTCTGCTTCTGTCTTCTCCTTCTTCTCTTCCTCCTCCTTATCCTTCTTCTTCGCTGCAATTTAATCCTGTAGCCTTATTCACAAAGCGTGGGTGTTGTAAAAGCAATAGAGGTGACGGGAACGGGACGGATGGAGGCTGCCGTTCACTGAGAGACCGCTGCATAGCTTATAATATTGGCCATGTTGCTATAGTTATTGATCGTGTGAAAGCTTTTCCTAAACCGTCATTTCAGCCGATAAACAAAAATTTCTAAACGATTTGTAACAATTCCCTTGCAAATAATCTTCCAAATGATGGCTACATGGTATTCGAAAAAGCAGAATCCATTTAGAATATTCCCATGTTACACACAGACATACATACATACATACACACACTTTCGTTTGGTTCGTTTCGTTCAGATTGATCCGCACAGCATTGAATTCTCTGGAGTTGTAAACACGTGAGTTTTCATCTGACTGACATCTAAATAAATAGCGCTTCTGATGGGTCATAAAGAGGCGCTATACAAATTCTGTTTTAAATGTATTTGCACCGCTCACAACTCCATTGTTTTACTTTCTGTCGAGACAAAGACCTCATTGGGGGCTTGTCAGAAAGATAACTTTACGATACACAATGACTGACAGATTGACATCGTGAATGACACTGCCATGGCAGTCGTAGTTTCAGTGTAACGACACTATGTGATAACAAAGATCATTAGCGTTACCCTTCTCCTTTATCTGGGCTTGGGACTGGCACTGCCAGAGTACGAGCAGTGGCGGAGTTCCCATGGCAGTCAGACAGCCTGAGCAACATGCCGACAGAGGCAATGATATATCTAGAAAGATCCTGGGAAAATAAAACAGGACCTCTAGCTGCAGGTATAGAAATGGAAGCAGATGCACCGATGAAGACCAACACTAAGTTCTGTCCAGTCCGATCTAATCGGTTGGGTTCAATGTTTGAAAGCATTTTTAATATCTGTGTCATTGGAAAATTTTCTCAATGACATCATCTTCTGGCCGTCTTAAATGCTACTGTCTCATGCGAAATGTTCTACCCAGTCTGATCAATGAGATGAGATCATTCACCTCCGCTGCCCGTCTGAAAGCCCGAGATTTAAATCTCTAAAAATTAGTCAGGAGGCGAACCAAGTAAGATTCGTGTCTCGTTCTTATCCTAAATGTCTCTGATTTGTGTCTCTGCGGTACTCCGAATCAATGGTTCTGAATGTCTACGCTCAAATCTGCCCTATGCCCGACGGGCAGTCCTTATACACCGTGTCTCAAAATAAACTGTGCAAAATTGTTTCTGTCAGAACTTCGTCAGATTTCCACCAATTTTAATAATATTTGGTAGGTAGATGGAAAAATAGCTGAAATTTTATGCTATACATAAATTTTCCACCTCACCTGACTCATGTCACCGCACTACCTTGTCAAACACAGATGTACCAATTTCTTATATAACGCTTAAATGTTATTACATGCATCAAACTATTTGAGACTTAATTAGCACGCAGTAAAGTAAAATATGGTTTACTTAGCAGAGTTTTTAAGTGTTATGACAGATCTGCTTAAAAGTGTTAGAATTGGTGCTCGAAATGTGCCCTGCTTACACAGACACAAGCGCTTAGACGGCGGCGCCACTGGCCGATAGCAGCATCAACGTTCGACTGGTCAAAGCGCGCCCACTCGTCGATCAGACGCGTTTTGAGTTCGTCGACGTTGGCTATTCTGGAGGTAAACCTTTTCCTGCAGCACACTCCATATGCTATAGTCGACTGGGTTAAGATCCGGTGAATTTGGCGGCCACAGTGTTGGAGGTATGAAGTCGGGCGTTTCTCGCTCCACGAAAGAGACAGTGTCGCGTGCAGATGCGCCCGGGCGCCATCCTGTTGAAAGACAAAAAACTCTCCCTGGGATATCCTGCGTATGTCTGGCAGTAGCTTCTTGGCAAGAAGATTGTCGCGATAGTAGGCCCATTCACTTTGACACCCGGCTCGATGAAATGGATCTCAGTGCAGCCAAGTTTTGAGACGCTAGTTGTTAAAATTTAAGCGTTATATAAGAAATTGGTACATCTGTGTTTAACAAGGTAGTGCGGTGACATGAGTCAGGTGAGGTGGAAAATTTATGTATAGCATAAAATTTCAGCTATTTTGCCATCTACCTACCCAAAATTATTAAAATTGGTGGAAAGTTGACGAAGTTCTGACAGAAACAATTTTGCACAGTTTATTTTGAGACACCGTGTATATACAGTCCAACTCTGTTACTGGTCGCTCCTCTCTTTCAGCAACAGCTGGAAAGTATGCTGTTCCTGGTATACGTCTTGTCTTTGGCCGGCTCTACATCCTCATGTTCGCAACTCTCTTAGCGAGACTGTCTTTCACTCTAGACTGAAAACTTACTTCTTCCAGTCTCATTATGGGTCTTAATGGTTGCCCGGCTTCAACGTGTACTTCTGATGTTTGTAAGGAGAGCTCATCAAATTGCAGTTGTATTGTATTGTGTTGCACATTAGGCCTTTCTTTGAGTAGTTACTAGAAGCTTCCATGTGTTTCCAGGTTCCACTGGAGTTTATTGTAGATCAGTTATTTTTATTTTGTAATTGCAATCTGACATTTATAAATCGTCACTTCAAGAAAACACTGTATAGCTTATTTTTATGTGTTCTATTCGTGTCTATAGCGATGACTATAATCTTTAGTTTAGTGGCGATTTCTAGACGAGATCTGAATGTTCTAGAAAATAGTCTTGCGGCAAATCCATCGATTAGCCGCGACATTGCTCGCTTTGGCAGTCCAAGTACCGAAAAGACGGTGAAACCTATCCAGTATAGTAAGCTATGTGCATCTCTGAGCCTCTTTCCTGTTTTTTCTGCAGTCTTCCAATTTGAAACTCATTGTTGTTTTCGTCTTTAATCCTCGTTTTTTCGTCTTGGCTAATGTCCATCGCATCAACTCGTTTCTCAGGGTCTAATTCATAGCATTGTGTCGATGTTTCGGGCATCTCATTAGGCCTCTGCTTTCAAAATGACACCAGAGACGTCTGAATCTGCTCTTGGTGAGTTTTTTTGCAATATGTTCATCTGTTTTCTTTATAATATCCTTGTTTTTCAAGAAACTTCTTTTCGTTAGGCGAGCTCGCAGTAACTGATAGTGATCGACTTATATTTCGTTAATTATCTAAACAGCTCTATGGAAGCAATATTACATTAGATCTAAAAAATATATATAGAGGTTGTTATCTGTGACGTTGTCGCATCAGTTGCTGAAGCCTAAAGGAGCAAATTTACCCTGGATTGCTTGAATAATGCAGATTCGTAATTCGTGGATTCGATTCGAAAATTCGTAAAACGGGAAAGAAGATCGATTTATTCAATTCGTTTCTTTCGATTGCTTTTGTCACGTGATCCTCTCTCTCTCTCTCTCTCTCTCTCTCTCTCTCTCTCTCTCTCTCTCTCTCTCTCTCTCTCTCTCTCTCTCTCTCTCTCTCTCTCTCTCTCTCTCTCTCTCTCTCTCTCTCTCTCTCTCTCTCTCTCTCTCTCTCTCTCTCTCTCTCTCTCTCTCTCTCTCTCTCTCTCTCTCTCTCTCTCTCTCTCTCTCTGCCTCTTTCACCCACTGCATGGTATTCTGCTCGGACGGGGAAGGGAGTAGGATTTCGATATTGATGGACTTCGGTTGGCCAGAAGTACGGGAAACTAGAACCGGATGGACGGAGAGAATGAGGAAAAGACTCAGAGCGGAGCAGGGCGTTGGGTGGGTTGTGCAGCAGAGGGTGGGGTTAGCGGATATTGCACCAGGATTTATGAGAGTTGAAGGATGGACTATCGATATTTATCAGGCGTTCATGGGAATTATATGCAGGATTATGGCACGTGTTAGAAACGGTTCTGCAACCAATCAGTTAAATCTAGTTGACCAGCTCAACACACACACACACACACACACACACACACACACACACACACACACACACACACACACACACACACACACACACACACACACACACACACACACACACACACACACACACACACACACACACACACACACACACACACACACACACACACACACACACACACACACAAACACACACACACACACACACACACACACAAACACACACACACACACACACACACACACACCACACACACACACACACACACACACAAACACACACACACACACACACACACACCTACACACACACACACACACACACACCTACACACACACACACACACACACTCACACACACACACACACACACAAACTCACACACACACACTCACACACACACACACACTCACACACACACACACACACACGAGCGCGCACGCACACACACAAACAAGCACACGCATAAAAAACAGCGGAGTTAAAAAACGGAGACGACCGACGTAGGCCACCAACAGAAGGGTGGGCCTTACAGCCTACGTTCGCAGTGTTGTATTGATTTTGCAGATGTTTACATCTCCACGTTAAATCAAGTCACACGAAGAATATATTAGACCACTCTCTCAATCCATCCTTCAATCCATCCGTTCTTCTCTTACTTTGGCTGTCTCTCTTCTCCCAACCTATACTCTCTTCTACGATCTCTTCTCCATCCCCGATCCATTCTTCTTCTCTTACTTTGACTGTCTCTCTTCTCCCAACCTATACTCTCTTCTATGATCTCTTCTCCATCCCCGATCCATTCTTTCTTCTCTTACTTTGACTGTCTCTCTTCTCCCAACCTATACTCTCTTCTATGATCTCTTCTCCATCCCCGATCCATTCTTTCTTCTCTTACTTTGACTGTCTCTCTTCTCCCAACCTATACTCTCTTCTACGATCTCTTCTCCATCCCCGATCCATTCTTCTTCTCTTACTTTGACTGTCTCTCTTCTCCCAACCTATACTCTCTTCTATGATCTCTTCTCCATCCCCGATCCATTCTTTCTTCTCTTACTTTGACTGTCTCTCTTCTCCCAACCTATACTCTCCTCCATGATGTCTTCTCCTTCCCCGATCCATCTTTCTTCTCTTACCTTGGCTGTCTCTCTTCTCCCAACCTATACTCTCTTCCATGATGTCTTCTCCTTCCCCGATCCATCTTTCTTCTCTTACCTTGGCTGTCTCTCTTCTCCCAACCTATACTCTCTTCTATGATCTCCTCTCCCTCTCCCTATCCAGTCTTTCTTCTCTTACCTTGGCTGTCTCTCTTCTCCCACTCTCCTACGCTGCTTTCCACTCACGACTGAAAGCCGAACTCTTCAAGCTCTCCTATCTTGATTCCTCTCTTCTATGATCTCTTCTCCCGCTCCCGCTCCATCCTTTCTCCAGTCATCTCTTTCATTCATCTCACGACGTGTGAATACATCGTGCGATGTATTTATAGCCGTTGCTATTAATAAAACATAAGGTCGTCGCAATGATTTCGGAGTCTGGCGAACGACAGATATGACCGTCATTAGCATCCGCCTTCTCCTCCCTTCCTCCTTCTCCTTCTCCTCCCTTCCTC
This sequence comes from Allolobophora icterica, assembly GCA_963556255.1. Taxonomy (NCBI): domain Eukaryota; kingdom Metazoa; phylum Annelida; class Clitellata; order Crassiclitellata; family Lumbricidae; genus Allolobophora; species Allolobophora icterica. The sequence goes on from OY744605.1 coordinate 45,979,678, forward strand.
CTTCTCCTTCTCCTCCCTTCCTCCTCTGCATCCTCCTCATCCTCCGCTTCCTCCGATCAATATGCCTCTCTGCATCCGTGGCTTATTATTCAGCTTAGTGCACGGCTGCTCTCTCCGCCTAATCGATGCCATTTTTTTTCGAGCTGCTGCTGCTGACTCCTCAACGGTCATCGCGAAATTTATTATTAATTTTGTGTATAGTTTTAATGTTCAGCGTACGCATCAATTCTGCCTTTTTTCCTTGGATGGCTATTTTTATCTATTGATTTTTTTGTGTTTCTATTTTTTGCAGTTTGGCCATAGAACGGCGTTCTTTTCTCATGTTAATGTCCAAGCAGTTGAGCTCGAGTGACGTCAGCGTGTGCTGATGCAGCGCAATGCAATGTGAGCAGCAATTTATATAGCGCCTCTCGGAATCTTTGGAGGCGTTATTGGAAATTAAACGAATGAATGACTAGCTCTGGGCGAGGCAACATTTAATTTAGTTGCTTTTAACTTTATTCCCTGCCAGTTCAATTAGCAGGTCGTGTCTGCTTTTGTCGATGAGTTCCTCTGTTCTCAGCTATTTGTCTCTTAGCTCCACTTATTAGTGGAGCTAAGGGACCAGAAAGGCTTTAAAAAACGCCAACAGCACGTTATGACTGTTCGCCAAACTCTTTTTTGTTCAGTGTAAATAGTTACTGCTAATTTAAGCGTAGCTGTGTTTATTTAATTACTGCAAGTATTGTATTGTATTGTATTCGGGCATTTATAAAGCGCTTCTACCATAGAAGAACGAACGGACGGAGAAAGATCATTCCAAAGGGCATGGCCAGGTCAAGTAACTGGCGGCAGTAAGCCTTGATTTTCTGTCTGCAGTCAACTATAACCCTCAATTAAATAGATCTTTTAGGCGAAATTAAGAAAATAAATGCTGCAGCATTCATAGCAGCTGCAAATGGCAACTGCCATTAGGCTAATGTAAGAGAATAAATTTGGCTACATCCTAAATGTCTGTAATTGCTCATATTAGGCCTACTGTATCCAGGTCGTTATTAAACATACGTATGCACGTATGCCAGAGGAATGACTGAAAACCACTGTCAGTCTGTTAGACTTTATGGTGTCACACACCTTAAAAGTGATGTCTGAAAATGACGGAGTGTGCAGTAGCCAGAGTGCTCCTACAGACATTAATTCCCTAGTGATGTCACAATCGAAGTGGTCTAAATATAGACATTGATAGGTTATTATTACTGTAATGTGATGCAATGTAAATTTAAGAAATTTCTCGGTGCCACACAAAAGCCACGTCAGGGAGAACAGTCGATTCACCGGCGCTATATCAGATCAAGTCCGCTATAGCCAGGTTGCTTTGTCCGTTCCGGTGCCAGGTCAGAATTCGGGGAGGTCAAGCCGAGAAGACAGCATGGTGCTACGGTGGAAATCGTTGGTGATGGTGGTCGTGTGGTGGCGCAGGAGTAGAATCAGGATCTTGAAGAGTTCGGTTTTCAGTCGCGAATGGGAAGCAGCGGAGGAGAATGCAAGACGAAGAGAGGTGAGATTAGCAGGCGAAACAGGAGGATGAGCAAAGTGGCAGAGATCTTTTGGAAGATCATTCCAAAGAGCCGATGCAGCATAGACTAAGGAGCAGTTGCATAATTTCAGTCTTGTTGTCAAGACCTTAAACACCAAGACCAAGACCAAGACCAAGACCTTGAACCTCAAGACCAAGACCAAGACCAAGACCTTGAACCTCGAGACCAAGACCAAGACCAAGACTTTGAACCTCGAGACCAAGACCAAGACCAAGACCTTGAACCTCAAGACCAAGACCAAGACCCAAAAAATCGAAATCAGGTCAAGACTTCTAAAAATTGTAAAGTCGGAATATTCGCTATTTTAATTAAAACATGAGTCTTTTATTTTATTCAAGCAAGTTAACTTTAAATGCACACTGCAGAGAAATGCGAATTTGTATTCAAAAGTCCTTCATGCAAACTCTTATACCAAATGCCTTTTGTATTTTATAAAAAAAACAATTCGCTCAGAATTTTCTGACCAAGACGTGCCTGGTGGGCCTAATAAAAATTCCACCATCTGAAAAAATACGTTCTAGGCTACAGGTGCCGAAGTCGCTGACTCACACAGAGTAGCATTTCAAGCACTGGATGTAAATGTACAGATAGTGAGTCCTTTTGAAATCTTCCCATGGTTTATACAGATCTATAACTGTTGCTGCTGCCAATGGGTTTTCCTGACCAACATGACTTGTATACATCCATCCATAGATATTGGTCGTATGATGCAAGCAGGCTTGATACAGAATTCTTGAGTTCTGTTAAATGACTGTTCATATTAACAGCCGGTCTTGGTCTTGGTCTTGCGAGACCAAGACCAAGACTTTGAACCTCAAGACCAAGACCAAGACCAAGACCAAGACCTTGAACCTCAAGACCAAGACCAAGACCAAGACCTTGAACCTCAAGACCAAGACCAAGACCAAGACTTTTAAAAACGAACTCGAGTGCACTCGAGACCAAGACCTTGGTCTCGAGGACAACAAGACTGCATAATTTCATAAATGAGGCAAGTGGAGGCCGAGACAGAGAAAGATATGATGATGAGCGAGTAGATCCGGTTGGTGAATAGCTGGCGAATGTATGAGGGTTGAGACCGCTGTAAGTAAGAGAAACATTTTTTAATGAACGCACTGAGGAACTTTTAGCCAATGAAGTGACAGAGGTTATGTGGTGGTGTTTGGGAGTCTTGGTGACTACACGGGTGAGAGCGTTCTGGACTATTTAAGCTAATAAGGAACTTTATTTTAGACAGCTTGTGTCCACGAGCGATATTAATGTCGGAATGTACTTGTAGCTACTGAGGCCTGGAGCTAGCCAATTATCTGACTTCCGGTGACTACCTCTCTCGTTATAATCTGTCTTGCTTGACAAAAGCCGACCATTTTATCACGAGGTGTTCGGGATTTCGAACCGAATACAGTAGACTTCTTGTCTGAAAAACTAGAACCGCATCTTATGGTGTGATGTGCACGCCCAGGAAGACATATGCTCTGGCCGCTAATCCATGAGGCGGCAGCATTATGCATAAAGGTCAAGCAATGTTTGGCTTACCTGTGTTCTTGGCTGCGGGTGGCAACAGATGTTGCAATGACAGAGCAGAGAGCGCGCACTGCAGATGAACGGCTGCCAGTGCACAACACGAGCACTACTAGCAACGACGCAGCATCTCTTGGTCTCCAAAGCTACGGCTGCCTTTGTGATAGCTGCTGCTGCTGCTGCTGGTGTTGTTGTTGATTCAGCCTCCGCTAGTGTGGCTACGAGTCCCGTGTCTGCCTACACTGACGCCATTGTATCTGACCGAAGACACATCAGCGCAGCAGCAGCAGCCGTCACATCCATCAGACTGCATCCCAGTACAGCGCCATTTCTTTCTCTTGGCTCGACAGTCTGTAGTTTATATAGCGCACGCGTATAAAAATAACCGAGAAGATCAAACGGACGAATGGAATCAGACTTCTGACGAATTTCGAACTGGAATTTGCAGCCGGAGAATCGTTGAGTCCGTCAGGGAGTGCTACAGAGGACCTATCCCGCGCTTCTGGCGGCAGCTGTCGGCAGCTGCATCAGCCAGGGACAGACGCTGGTTGCCTGCTGATCACGTGACTCCTCCTCCGTCACAGTAACACACTGATAGGTCGCTGGAGGCGTTGCGTCGGCTTTGCATATGGCGACATAGCAGACGTTATTGATTAGATGCGAATGACGTCTCGTCGTTAGGGGCGCCAGATGCACCATACGCTGTCGTAAAGCCCGGCACAACTCTAACGGTGGCTTGTTGACTGTTGGCTTAGCAAGCTACCGGTAATGCAATTGGCTCCCATGCCGTCACTAGGAGCGATATACAAACTGGCTATTGTTTTTCTAAGGATTAAGGGTCGTGCTGCTGGCAAGGAAAATGAAGTCATTCAGTGACATTCACAAAAGATCGTGATAAGTACAATAACGTTCTGTCATAGACGGTGCTTGTGGAAGAAGGGGAAACTAAGTGCAACTCGAAAACTGCGATGAGAAATAGGTTTTCATGATTTTAAAACGGTCGTCTTGATATGTCAGTGACTAAATAATGTTTGTTGACATAAGCAGTTACACAATTTTCGTCCACGAGACAGCATCTTCGTTAATTTACTGCCAGGCAGCCAGTGCTTGTAAAACTTCTAGAATGACACTTGGGAAGTCGTCGACTATTGGATTCCATTAGAAAGTATTATTTAGTCTCCAACGAATGACCACTGCAGAATCCTCAAGGGTTAAACGCGACACTGCAGGCAATGTTAGTCCTATATTTTGCTCGGCAAACGAGAGACACATTTAGAAACGGTATCGACCGACGAGGCTCTGCGATTAGCATCTCAGCAGAGCGTCAATGAACGTAGGCTGTCAATGCCAGCTTTGCACGCAGATCTTTCGTGTTCAATCCGTTCCGCTTCATTGAACACGCTTGATTGCAGCACATCATTCATCCTTTGACAGCGCATGTTTTTTGTACCGTACACTCGGTTCTTCGTTATGGATTCTGGAGCAAGTATACGGGAGTGGCCGTGGATTGGTCAGGGTCAGATTGGGCTTGGAGGAATGCTGTCGCTAATTATTCAGCGCTCGTGAATAAACTGGTGCCCTGTGCTTAGCTTTCAATGTGCCGTTGATAGAGATTGGAAGGACTTTGATTTCTGCATAAATTACTGGCTATGTGAGTACTGAGTAGAGAAATATTGACGCGCAGGAAGAGTGATTGTCACCTCCTTCGACCCCATACAGACAATTGTGGTGCTGTATAAATAATATACTATGCACTATCTTATTGCGCTATATGAAAACCTGTGGCCATTGAACGATGGGAACAGCGGTGGCTTCATGTAAACGTTGATAAAACAGGAGCATGTTCTCGGCATTTAGTTTTTAAATCACTTTGTTTAATAATTCAGTTTTTTTATTCACAACACAATCTTTTTGTCCAAACTGAAAACGTACCTATTCCAGCCTGCTCAGTGCTAGTCCAGAAGTCTCTCCTGAGCCATTTTTCGCAGAGATTTCAATTGAGACAACGTCATAACTTTAATGCAACAGTATCAAGAACGCCGACATCATAACACAATAGGCCTATAGAGGGCCTTTATATAGGCCTATGGGTCAATGACAGCAGACTTGTGACCGGAAATCCGTTTCGCCCACGCAATGATTTCAGTTTTTTGATGAGTAAATAAGTTTAGTCAGAACCTTAAGAAAACTAAGATAATTCAATAATCAAAGGAGTAGCAAGAGTCATTTTGATTTGTAGCTTACATTCAAAAGTGGCCCAGAATACATCTACGTACGTTGCGTTTGAATCTTTTGAAAATGCCTGTGCATATTTGAGTAGAGCCTGAAATAAGAAGTACTTCTTCACATTCCTTGTGCCTCTACACCTATTGAGACGATAGCTATGACTTGCTCTCTTGGTCTAGTTAGCTAATCTGGATAGAGCATAGGCCTACGTCCCATGCACTTCTGTGTGTGAAGTCCAGGTTCACCTCCCCCGATGGTGGCTTATTTTAGAGATTAGAATCTCGGATTAGAACGGTCTGCACACAGGTACCTTAAATGGCCTGGCACCCATTCAAACGGACAGCGGTGGTGAAGGATCTCACACGATCAGTTCATTGAAAAATTAGCCAGGCCGAGGCCAAGCGGTGAAATATGAACAATTACATTTATAGCATGACATGCAAAGACTTCGCCAGAGTTTGTGAAATGACGATGCTTTGGTGTTAACAGAACCCACAAAGGGGCTCACCACTATCTATTGGTCCTTCCGAGCTCTGTGTACTATCCATGGACGAAACCAAGAATATTATCTCTATTCAACATTATGGTTGGTAAGGAGGGGTCGTCATCTGCGATCTATATATCAATCAATCAATCAATCAATCAATCAATCAATCAATCAATCAATCAATCAATCAATCAATCAATCAATCAATTTCCTTTATTCTCGAAAGCAAGTTGAAAAAACCGCAACTTGTAACAAAGTATAACTAATTATCACAAGTAATAGTAGGCCTACATAAGTAGTTGTTATACATAGGCTGTCGATATGCTGTCCATTTTCAAAAACAGCACAATGAATATTTTAATTGTATAGACATATAGGGCCTACGTACATCATATTTTCTGTACAAATGTCACGATGACACGTTGCACGTATGTGTGAATTTAATGCGTGTGACAGCCTATAACGTCAACCACGGCTCACCCTAGAATGCAATAAATTATTTACTGCTCACACGCTCATACACCCACGCCTACAATGAACTCAATATAAGCGTTCGTCCGCAAGACCCTCACGACTCTATACAACCTCTCCCACCCCTTTAACCACCTCCTTCACATCGCCTCGCTCATCTGATCTACATCACCAACGTCAGATCCCGCACTCCTTCCGAGTCACCTGTTACAATACGCCACCTCGCAGACCTAATATATAACACATCTCATCTGTCACACGAACCGCATTAAAAAACGACAAAACACGAATGAAACACGGACATGTACACGAAGCAAAACTATTAATTTTGACGGCCACGCACGTTGAGCGCCGTTCTGACGATTAACTATGAAATAGATGATTTATTGTCTAGAGAAACGGCTGACACACGAATTTTTTCAAATATTTTCAAATGCTAATATACATCGAGCACGACAATGCTTGGAAATTCAGTTAATGTCGTCGTGATTACGCTATTTTAACTTAGTATAAAATTTATTCTCGCTAAAAAAAATACAACTTAGAGTCAGTTTCCCATGGAACTGATGTGCTTCACTGAGTATGTTGTCGAATGCATTACAGGAGTCAGCATAAATTGGCTCTACTGTATATTCTTTAATAGACATATATTTGATTGCTTCACAATCTGTAACAACCATGTTATTTCTGATAATGTTTTGGTTAGGTTACTTAACTTTTGAAAGAAGTTGATCACCACTCTCACAAATCGATAAAAGGTACAATATTAAAGAATGAGTATCTTGCTTATCAACTGATATTTCTGTCTGTTTTTTTTATTAAAACACACATGCTACCTGATATTTAAGGCGTAACTAAATAATTTATTATTGTTCTGCCTATACATTCATTAGTCTTTGCTATCACCAGGTAATGTTTAATAGTGTATTATCGGGTTAAACAGTAACTGGTCCGTGCAAAAGAATGCTATCTGTGTAACGTAGCAGCACAAACGGTGTCAAACGCCTTGTTCATTCATAGTTATTATTATTTTAGCATCGCAAACCATTCCAAGCATAGCACTGCGCGTTATCACCGCATACGCTAGTGTACTGGAAACAAGCGGAAGTGGCACTGGGTAACGTGTCCATCCACGCATGCGTACCTGTCTGTCGCTGACCTGGGAAATATGCGCAGCAAGAGGAAGCTGGCGTGCTCCTTTCTTCGCACGTCTTATCCGCCAAGAGGTACTGGCAGTTCACTGAAGAGCTATCCCTAGCGTGAAATTGAATGTTGTGCAAGTGCCGTGGATTGTAGTTTGGCGTTGAACTCGACGGAAATGGATGCAAAGTTTCGACGCGGCGATCTCTTGATATTCCAATTTCTGGCGTCATGCAAGCGAGATTTCTGCCATTCGATGACCACCGAGGCTCAGTGATCTGGACCGAGTCCAGTTCTTCACAGCAACCTCGACTCCGGCTTGCCAAGAAACCGCCTATTTGCAATCCGTCGAAGTTCCTCAGCCATTCTTTGCGATCAAGGCCTCTCAGGGTTTCTGAAAGCGTCCAGATGTAGTTGTAGGCGAATCGGAGGGTCTCGATCTTGGACAGCTTCGTCGAACACCCATCTTCGCCGGACCCCTTGACCCCCGAAGGGAGGACGTCACGAAGACGTTCTAGAGCAGCGTTGAGGTTGTGCATGCGGTCCCTCTCGCGATTGTTCGCCTTCAGACGCCGCGCCTTATTCACCTTCTGCAGAGCAGGCCCGGTCAACTTCTTCCGCCGGGTTCCATCTCGAGGTTGCTTCATATTTGTCTCGTCCATGGACTGACATCTGGTGCTTGTAGCTGCAGAGACGTTCGTCGGTGATGACGAAGGTCTTTCCGGTGACTCCAGGAGGCTGTCCACGCTATCAAAGACGGCCGATGACGTTACAAGAGATAGTTCGGAAAACATGGTTTCGCAACCTTTCGCTAGATGTCGATCTCTAGAACACAAAGAAGGGAAATTCAAGAGAAAATCGTTAGAGGGCTAAATACTTGATCTAGCTGACGGTAGGAGTGTACGATAGAAACAGTTTTTGATGGCCCTATACCAAATCTCAGTAGGCTGATAATTATAAGTTCAGAGAAGAGCAAATGTAGTCCATGCAATTATGTGAATAGGAAATGGATCGGTTGAAGTACTTGAGGCGAGTAATGACTAAGCCTAAGGGACGGTAGAGAGTGAGATACGAGGATGATCGGGTTAAGCGTGGGTGGTTGGATGGTGAAAAGTTCGCGAAGGTACTTTGTCTGGCAGTATTGTAGTGAGTTGTAGGTTAGCGATAAGACTTTGCAGTGGATGCGCTCAGGAATTTTCAGCCAGTGGTGTTGATTTAAGGACGGGCTTTATGAGTTCAACGAAGTATAAATAACGCGTTACTGTACTCAAGTAAGTTTTAATACTTTAAGTCTTTAACCGGTAATGAGGTACATAAAACTGCAAATAATTTTACTCTTAACGAAGTAATATTTCACCAGTTTTGCAGTACTTTTAACTAGTTTCAAGTTCACCAAGGCGTATGCGTTACTCAGAGTCTTTGTGCTGTACACAAAAGGCGCTATGGTAAGTGTTCAGATACATACACATACATACTCGCTAAAAATATAACTAATAACAATTTAGACTGATACGCGGCTAGATGCAGGTGACAGGTCACAGGCGTATAGAATTAGTAACTTCGCCGCTCTTGGATCAAAGAACATCTGCCCGCCGATCCATGGCGTCACATTTGAAAACGACATCTTTAAAAATAAAGTTGTTTCAATCGTCCAACCACGAAACGGGGTTAGTTAGGGGTATGTATTTCGTGTCCATTCGAGTATCATCTGCACCGAGTAGATGTTCAATGATGATGATGATGATGATGATGATGATGATGATGATGATGATGATGATGATGATGATGATGATGATGATGATAGTAGTAGATATACTACAGCTGACAGAGCAGCCAAAGACATCAGACTACAGCTGACAGAGCAGCCAAAGACATCAGACTACAGCTGACAGAGCAGCCAAAGACATCAGACTACAGCTGACAGAGCAGCCAAAGACATCAGACTACAGCTGACAGAGCAGCCAAAGACATCAGACTACAGCTGACAGAGCAGCCAAAGACATCAGACTACAGCTGACAGAGCAGCCAAAGACATCAGACTACAGCTGACAGAGCACCCACGCATTTCATAATACAGATATACATTTGAATTATAATTATGAATTATAATTATAAATTATGAATTATGAACAACTTAACACACTCACACACACACACACACACACACACACACACACACACACACACACACACACACACACACACACACACACACACACACACACACACACACACAAACATCATTGCAAACACACACACACAAACACACACACACACACACACACACACACACACACACACACACAAACATCATTGCAAACACACACACACAAACACACATAATTAGAAAAAGACAAGTAGAACATGTTTGAATAAAGTTTATTACATTGAACACATCTTCTTTATTTGTAAGGTTTACAAACATTAGAGCCTACATTTAAATTATTTTGAACTTTACCAATTTGTATAGCACCCTAGCACAGCGAGGCTTATTTGAATATGGTAATGGCTTAGCCTATTTGATAGATATTTTAAATATATTATGTTATAATCTAATGTATATTAAAAGTTGTACTCTTTCACGACGTATTTTTTAAATATAATTAAATCTAAGTTAATTTTAAAATATATTTCTAACATGTATTACAAGTTATATTCACACAAACACGATATTTTGACATCTTAATAATATGGAAGCTTTTTAAGCAAGAAGAGAGAGAGAGGACCCATGAGCTAACCACGAGGTAGCCATGAATTGTTAGCAAACTCAGTTTCTTAGACTCGGCATATGAGGGAAAGGCGGCCAGCCCTAACCCTCACCGTCTCATCTTCCCACCGACATAGTTCAGTCGGTGTGCTCATTATAGCTGAGCTTGCTATGCGATGCAGCAGGAGTAGAAATCGAATCAAATTTCTGTCCGGACTGGGATTCGAACCCCCGACCTCTCCATCGACAGCTTAGCGCGCTAACCACTACGCTATCATGCACCCCTCTAGTTTTATCCAAATATAGGTTTAAATACATTTAATTACAAAACGCGAAGAAACAAAGATCGTTAGGTTCCACTCTTGGAAATGTACGCACAGGCTGTCATTTATTAGCATATAACTGAATTCTCTAAATTATTTGCTAAGAAACGCAAAACTGATAAGTAAAAGAGAAGGAAGAACTCTAAATTATTTGCGAAGAAATATAAAACTGTAAAGTGTGGAGAGCGAGCAGAATTGGAGAGAAGGTACATTTTAATGGCTTAGCGCTGGGAAGCTGCGGCAGCAGCGGCAGGAACGCTGAGAAGCTGCTGGAAGATCTGAGAAGCTGCGGGAAGATCTGAGAAACTGCGGGAGCTGAGGAGAGAACGCTGAGAAGCTGCGGGAAGATCTGAGAAGCTGCGGGAAGATCTGAGAAACTGTGGGAAGAGCTGAGAAGCTGCGGGAAGCGCTGGGAAGCTGCGGCGGCAGCGGCGGCGGCGGCGGCAGCGGCAGCAGCGGCGGCGGCGGCGGCGCCGGCGGCAGCGACGGTGGCGGCGGCGGCAGCGGCAGCGGCGGCAGTGGCAGCGGCGGCGGCAGCAGCGGCAGCGGCGGCGGCGGCGGCAGCGGCAGCGGCGGCGGCAGCAGCGGCAGCGGCGGCGGCGGCGGCAGCGTGGTGGATTTCGATTCAATTTCACAATTTCGTCCTATGAATTGTATAATTCTTGGATTTTCAATTTGAATATATAATGATAATTCGATCTTCAGCTTGACATTCTTTAAAATGGATCCTACCTGGCAACACCCTTTTTCTGCTATTGTAAGTGGACCTTCAGGCTGCGGTAAAACGCAGTTTACACTACGATTTGTGGATCACTTACAACACATGGTAAAACCGGCGGTTGACAAAGTACTGTGGTGTTATGGGATATATCAGGATATTTTTGATAAATATCCCCAAATACTATTTCACGAAGGACTTCCAGACTTGAATATTTTCGACGGAAAAGACAGGACTCTTCTCATTTTAGACGATTTGATGAGTGAAACGGATGAGAGGGTCACTAAAATTTTCACAAAGATCAGTCATCACAGAAATTTTTCGGTATTATATCTCACGCAAAATCTATTTTACAAAAGTAAACATACCAGAACTATCAGTCTCAACGCTCACTATTTGGTTCTGTTCAAAAACGTAAGAGATTCTACTCAGATTGCAAATTTAGCTCGACAGATGTTTCCCGGAAAGTCAAATTTTATGCTCGAAGCTTTCAGGGATGCAACGATGCCTCCATTTGGTTATCTCTTGGTAGACCTTAGACCCGATACCGATGAGAGGTGTAGAATAAGAACAAGCATATTCCCAGGTGAGACGCATTATGTGTATGTTAGAAAATAAATATATATATATATACAGTCGCACAGAACATGTTACACTCATTGGGGTAAAATGTCTTCCAGACTAAGGAAGTATCTTGCAAAGCTAAGCCTGCTTAAAGAAGCTTCGGTCAAAGTGAGGAAAAAGATTCTGAAGAACTGTAACAAGAATCTATTATGTTGTATATGTGAATGTGCTCAGAACGTTTTAAGAGGTCACGTGCCACTAACTACCCCGCAGAAAAGCAAACTTAGTCGATTTAAGAAGAAGTTGAGAAGTCTGGTGTCAAAGAAAACGCGGGTTAAGACTAAGAAGAGGCTCATTCAGACTGGAGGATTCCTCGGTGCACTACTAACTCCCGTGCTTTCCTTTCTAGGCTCGCTTCTAAATCCCATCAGATAACATGGAACATGCAAAGAAAATGGTTTTAGTAGAACCTAGACAGATTGAGAAATGGAAGGAAACCATGTTGGACAAGACACTATCAAAATTGGATGGTGAAATCTATGACATACTACATAGAAATATTGCTGACGACGAAAAAGCTAAACTCTACTCAAACAGTTTAAGTCGTTATTTAAATATTGATAAACCTACAGTTATAACAAAGTTAAGGTTAAGCGATCTAGTAGCTAAAGACGATAAGGCTCAGACCGTGACCGATTCGAAAACTAGTTCTCTAGAGACTGCCGTGTTAAGCACCGTTCCAGCAAAATGGAAGTCTCATGCATCGCGACTTTTGACTCATATGAAAAACAATTCTGATATCGATTGGACTGAAAAGGGAGAACTCGTTTTGATGGATACAACGATTCCTCAAACACATGCCGTGGATTTGGTAAACGACCTGCTCAGAAAAAGAAGTTCAGTTCCAAATCCAACCGGTTGGAAGCAGCTTGCCGACGCCTTGAAGGAATGTAATATTCCACGCGAATTAATCGGTAACGAAGAGAGATGGAAATATATTAATGAACCATCTGACGTAACTCCAACAGTTACTCCAAAGCCCAGTCACAGAAGGTCTCGTGCAAAAGTTCGTTGGGAAGCGTACTGATGGAGTCGTATTTTGATCCAAAACATGCCGGTAGTTTTGGTGGTGTGAAAACGTTTCAAAGACATGTAAAAGGACAAATTAATCCTAAAGATGTTAGAACTTGGTTACAGAAACAAGATGCTTACACTCTGCATAAACCTGTTAGATTAACATTTAGACGTAGAAAAACATTCACCGTTGGTATTGACGATCTGTGGCAAGCCGACCTGGCTGACCTTTCTGCACTGTCTAAGTATAATGATAAGAATAAATATCTTTTAACGTGTATAGATGTTTTTTCCAAATATGCTTGGGTTGTTCCGCTTAAATCAAAGACTGGAACTGCCCTGACTGAAGCCTTTTCTAAGTTGTTGTTCGATAGACATCCCGCACATTTACAAACTGATAAAGGTACAGAATTTCTTAATAAAACCTTTCAACAGTTGCTGCATAGGAATGCTATAGCTTTCTACACCACCGAAAACACCGATACAAAGGCCTCAGTCGTTGAAAGGTTTAATCGCACGCTTAAAACAAAGATGTGGAAGTATTTCACTTACAAAAACACATATCGTTATACAGATGTTTTACAAGATTTGGTACACTCGTATAATATCACATATCATAGAAGTATAGCTATGACACCAAGTCAAGTGACCAAAGAAGACGAACCTGATATTAGAAAACGCTTGTATGGTGAAAAGAAGAGACCTGCAACATGGAAATATAGTGTGGGTGACAAAGTGAGAATAAGCAAAGCTAGAGTTGCATTCAAAAAGGGCTACCTACCTTCTTGGACAGACGAAATTTTCACAATTGATGCACGAATACCCTCAGATCCAATCACATATGAATTGGCAGATTTAAACGGAGAGAAATTGAAAGGTAGATTCTACGAAGAGGAATTGCAGCAGATTTTGAAAGAAGACGATGTTTACAAAATAGAAAAAATATTAAAAAGTCGTAAGCGCGGAGGGAAAACCGAATATTTTGTTAAATGGCGAGGATATGACAATAATTTTAATTCTTGGACATCTGATATATTCAAGTTGTAGTTGTTTGATTGTTCATTCAAAGAAAGTACTTTGGAGACCTTACACCGTTTGTTGTAACATGGCGCACTTTTACATGACATTACCGTGTAATAGTTCTATGCACTATTATCCTAACAACACGCTTACACATTATACGACGAGGTTAGAAAACGGTATATCGTTGTCTGGCGATTGGGAAGTTGGTTTGGTTGAAATACAATATCAACACACCTGGTTCAATTTAAATAAGCTTGATGGACGAGTCATATACACACAGACTATAGAAAGGAATGGTGTCACATCTCATCCATATTGTATGTTTGAATTGACTCCGAACTATTACGACTCACCGACGGATCTCTTAGAAATGTTAAACGAACATATAGAAGAGACAACTTATAAGCATGACAACATGAATTCTACAGAGTTTAAATATAACGATATCACGAAACGTGTCCGTGCAGTCATTTTTAAAGATATACTCATATACTTCTCGCCACATCTGTGTGCAATGCTTGGTATATCTGAAGGACAGATTCCGTTGACGAACCCGAATACTACACCATTACTCTGGGAAGCTGACAAGAGATGTGACCTAAATATAGGGTTTTCTTCCATGTATGTATATTGTAACGTCTTGGAGCACATACCTGTGGGTGATACAAAAGCACCACTACTTCGCATCGTTCATGTATCAGGTAAAAGCGGTGACAACATACATACGATATATGAAAAACCCATCTACATCCCACTGCAACGGAAAAACTTTGACTCTATAGAAATAGATATAAGGACGGATACTGGTGAACCCATACCATTCGAATACGGGAAGGTGATGGTTATACTTCATTTTAGACTTTGCAAAAGCCCATACCTTTTACAATGAAAAGACAATTTTGCTGCGACGCGAGTCGACTCGCATATGAAGATTATTATTTGCAACAGAGTGGTAATGGTATGCCAATATTCCAAGGCGCGCGCATGCAGCGTGGTCATGGACTTGGAAGTTTTCTGAGCGGGCTTTTCAGAAGCGCTTGGCCGTTGATTCAAACTGGGGCTAAATCGTTTGGAAAACACTTTTTGAGAACCGGGTTGCAGATTGCCAATGACGTTGTTGAGGGTCAACAATTTAAAGACTCTAGCAGAAGACGCATTCCAGAAGGTATAAAAGCTTTTACCTCGTCCAACGACTTCAATACTCAAAGTG
>OY744605.1:45999718-46149718 GCA_963556255.1 Allolobophora icterica
TGACTATCCGTGCCTTAGATTCACATTTCGGTGTGACAGTGCGCGCGTTACAAATTTAATTAATTAATAACAATAATAATAAGAGTAAAAAATATTATAATAATAATAATTATTATAACACAATAGACGCATAATGTATAATTATTCGCTAATCAGATGCAAATACAAGCTAAAGCCTCACTTAGAAATATTGTAACTGAACACATGCAGAGAAATATGAGGGTAACCTTTTCTGTCGACATTTGTCTCTATATATAGGAGTAATATTATGTCTTCTAAAAATTTCTGACGTTTATGATGTCGCTAAACATATCGTCGGCTGAGGATTATATGGCTCTATGTCCATATTTGGTCGATTTTACGTTTTTAGTGTTTTTGAATTGTCTGTTTCAGGAGGCTCCATATGCACATAAAATGAACCTTATATGATCAATACTTATGTAGTTATCAACAGAATTAGTTAGCTCTATGTCCAATTTATTCATATATTTGAGAGTTATAGGGCTCTATGTCCACCAACCAATCAACTTGCTTGGTTATCTCATTATTACCATGGCGATAAAAGAGTTGTTGATTTTATTTGAACTAATTTAAGTGTCTTATAATGTCTTAAAAGTTATAATATTTATGTTAAGATGCTATAGTAATTTTGCATTTAATTTATCTGTTTAGTTTTAGATCAATATCATCATTATCATCGTGATCCATGGGGCGAAGGCCCGTATGTGTCCAATGTACGCATAATCACAAGTCTTGTTTCCGAAGTTCTTGATCTTGTGCTGCTATTCTCAAACTGAGCAGATCTTGTTTGCACCAATCCTTGATATCATCCGCTCACTCCCTGTTAGGTCTTCCTCGTCGGCCATTTCCATCCATAATATCCATAATCACAATTTATATTTTTCTACTGTATGGTATGTGCATTGTATGTTTGAATGTTATAATAACAGTAACTGTTACTGTGATCTGGAGTTAGGTATCAGTTACAGTGAAGTCGGGAATTATATACTTACGCCTGAGATTGTCGGGCTAGACAGACCCGGGGAAACACACAGAAACAGATCCACAAACAGATATCCAGAGACGGACGGACAGATATTCTCAGAATCTATTAGACCAATTTTCAAGCTTCCACTTGATAGACAGTGCCAGTGTTAGAAGTCGCAAGACAAACCAGAAGTCAATATCAGCACCTGTTCCTGATCGTGAGCACATTTTAGAAAGTGCCAGATTGAGAAAAGTCACAAGAAAAACCAGAAGGGTCCCAGAGCAAAAATCAAGTTGATGACAAAAATAAGCAGAATATTAATACAAGCAAAACCTGAAAACTGTATTTAAAGAGTTCCCTTTGAAAAATCTAAAATGAGTAACTGTCACTGTAATTAGTTCACCAATATTACTTACTGCCAAGTTACTGGTAATCCTATTATTACTGATAGTGAGTGTTTCAGTAAATTATGAATGCTCAATTTTAATGTTTCTTATTTTTATTCATGGCTGATTCAGTATTAACTTTAGAATCATAATTAGTAAACTACAAAAACTGCTGGTTTCCATTCTGTTTCTAGTGAGTGATGTTATTTGCATCACTCTTTTTGTGTTTGTAGGTTGAACTTTCAAATTTGAATATCTCGGAATTGTACTTTTCTGTTTCTAGAGTGAAAGAAATGTAGTTCTTGATGCATGTAACTTGACTATAAAGACCAATTTTGATAGAAATAAATTACTATTTCATTGAAATTTGTTGTGTTCACAACAACCATGCTGAGTGCTATACAGCTCTATGTCCATTTTATACGTTGGACATTATTGAAAAAAATTCATAAAAAATTTTGTGCGTTTTGTTAGCAACCTTTTGCTCTGTAAAATGTTGCTGTATTAACAAATGAATAAAGGCAGCCAGTTACATTTGTCATATTTGCATCACTCTTTTTGTGGTTGTATGTTGAACTTTCAAATTTGAATATCTCGGAATTGTACTTTTTGGACATAGAGCCAGTTAATCCTCAGCCGACGATATTCCAGCGTCAGCTTAATCAGTTATTCGGCAATATCACTGAGATTCATCTGATGCAGATTGCCTTAAAGCCTTTGATACTGTCAACCGTACAACTGCATACACCAGTATTAGCACTCATGCGCATATTTAACCGAGAACCAGCGACTCATTTATAAACTATAGCACACTCTTAATTGCCTGCTGTAGAAAATCACTTGTTGCGTATCTTCGACATCGATTTTCCCTTCATCGCCTTCCACCTGTCAAGAAACACGACGCTGGAAGCTTTTCAGGGACTACGATTCCACGAAACAAGTTCTGTGAAGTACTTCTACCCGATTCTTTCATCAATTTTTGAAACCCGGTTTCTCGTATTTGATCGGCGGTACAGATCTAAGGAATCGCTATTGATTTTCAGTTTTACCGTCCCTTCGTTTGCTGCTTCGCATTCTCCTCATTGTTCGTTTATATGTACACAGTTTTTGAAAATCGGTTCGTATTTTCCAAGACAAACGCAAATGTCGAACGTATTCAAGTCATGGAAGCATAAGCTGCTCAGATGATCCATATCCATTCCCATTCAAACTGCACAGATTGCGCATTGAAGAGGCCTTTGACAATGTTTACATCAGCTTTTGACGTGTGGCCTTAGCTCAACGATCCACTTTAATACGATCGACTGCAGCTGTAGACTGCACAGAAAGTTCACTGTTATAGAGTTGAGAACTTATTACTGAAACCAGAGTTCAAAGACTTCAGTTCAAAAGGATGGTCCACGTAAACGCCGATTTCCCAAGGGCATGCTCATGCCTGGAATACAGTGACAACGTTTCAACTTTCTGCAAAAAACACAGATTCGCCACAGGCTGTCTGAGTCCCTCGTAGAGTGGTCTTTGCAAAAATCATTCGGTGAGCATAGGACAGTGATTACAATTACATCAAGATGTCACATTGCAAGGGTCTTCGGCGTAGGCATAAAGTGCAAGTTTTTAATATAAGCTCTTTTTCTAAAGTGTGCTGGTGGGTAGCTTCGCATGGAAAAGTTTAATTTTATTCAATGTTAGGAGTAAATTAGTTCCTGTTAGTGTATTCTACTGTTAGTATGTGGCGCATTTTAATCTCTCCACAGGGCGCTGAAGCATGAATTTTAACAAATCGAGAGAGATTAGACTTAAGACATTCCGAAACTGTATCTAACGCTGTAACTTAGCTTAAGCACTTATATTTACATAGATTTAAACGTTCATTTGAGTGCTCGGGAGGTTCCCTCAGGTCCTTCCCTCCCTTTCTTCCCTCAGATCTTTCCCTCACCGTTCGATCGGCTCCTCAAGACTGTTTTTCCGCTGGACCTGGATCGGGAGCGCCTGTGAGTAGAGATCTTATATAAATTTCCATTGATAAATCGGTGGTTTAAGATTTATATTTTGTTGGTGTTTAATGTAGGCGTATATCTTTTGTAGGCTGCGTCACTGTTTTTTAAACTTCCCATAGCTGTCCATATTTTGAGTAATGTCTTAGCTATTTCCATTGTTTCGTGCATTTTCTATAGCTTACCTAAGAGTTTCGAGTATGTTCAATTAGAAATTATTTTGGAGGTATTGCTTACGGCATACAATAGGCCTACAGCCCTACATGATATGTTTTGGTGACTCCTTCCATTCAGTGTATTTTAAAACTGTATTGCAGCATAGCACTTTATATTTTGTTCTATTTCTGTTTTCCGTGCATTTCACAGAACCAAAACAGAGGCCTGATAAACTTATCATTTGATAGCATTAACAATATGCATTTGAGGACTTGCGTTTGTATTCCATATTGGCAGTCACGGATGTTCGAAACTGCACACTACAGTTTAAGGCTGGCACTCCGGTTCCATTGGCATATGATCGAATATCATATTTTCGACTGTTTTTATGTCTTCCTGTTTTATGTGACTTTCCAGTGCATTAACACCATCGACCAGTTGTGCTAAGATTTGCATATTGTCCACGCCTGTAGCTCTTTCCAATCGTCCAATCATCCTCCGCGTCCTACGTCCAAACGGCAAGTGCGTGTCAGTCACGGCACTGGAGGTAGGCAACGTCACTTGTGTTGCTGCCGCCGTCAACGACAGTGTAAGATCAAAGCGGCACCGACCACTTGTCGGCTTCAAGCCACTTATCTCTTTCACGCTTTTCTATATTAGCCGCTCCCGTCTCTTTCTTTCTCTCTCTCTCTACTCTCTCGCAGACGATCACAGGGGCTCACCGCATCGCCGGCGTTTACGAGCTTTTGCCGACGTCCGCACAATGCAAATGGCTCCAGACCGCGGGTCGGGTAATGTCGTGCGTGGGTTGGCAGTGGCGACCGGACACTACGTGGCCGAGATGTTTTGTAAATGGTGGTCGTGCCGCGCGACCAGTTCTTTCATGAAGCCGTCATGGGGTTCGTTAGTTCATAATTCATCTCGACATTTATTCGCGATTTCCATCGTTTGCGGAGATCGGATTTGAGCCGACGATACGACTTGGTCGTCGCAGAAGTATCAATTATGAGCTGGTTAGCCATCTGTAATTGCACTGCACTGCAGGTATAAATTATTGTGTCAAGTTACTGTGATATAGTCGAACACTTAGTGAATGCTAATCAATAGATATAGTACAGTCGGACGTAAATATGCTCGGAATTCTGAAAGCCCTCTTCGTTCTGGTTTACTTTTTATTTCCTCGGTTATTCTCGTGTATTAACGAGCTTCAAATTCCATGGTTAAATTTATTACCTGACAACGTGCTTGTCACTGGGACTTTCTAGTGGCGCGATAAGTTTGATATGTTAGTGAAACATTAAAAAATATTCAAACTTGAAAGCGTTCTCGGCCAAAAACCATTTTACAAGAAACATTTCGTTTAATTAGGTAGGGCCTATAATATGAGGTTAGATACCTTCAGTGTCGGATTTAGGCTTAAGCTAAAAAAAAGTTAGGGCCTCACAATCCGCAGGAAAACCTGAGGATGTGAGCCATGACATGCAGATCATATCAGGCCTAGAGTCGACTTTGGGCATACGTCTGAACAGACAGAATATACTTACAGTAGTCAAGGCGCCACGTGATGAAGACATGGATCTGCACTCAGGGATCGAACCGTCGAGTTCAATTTCGATACATGGAAGACTTTTGTGAAGCTACTGTGCGCAAGAGAACACAGAAACCGGATCTTGTTCGTGTTCAGTTTAAGATGATTTCATGTCATCCAGCTGCTCAATTCTTCCTTGATGCATGTTAACAGGAAAATGGACTGTGTAAGAAGAAAAGCGGCATCTATCTACTCATACAACTGTGTGTCATACGCTATAGCTGGCATAAATTGTTCTAGATATTAAGTGTAATAGTTGCGTCTGTGACAACTGTATGATGAATGAACGAAAACTGATTCATTGATTGATTTGATAATAATAGGAATGGGAACAGATACCATGGCGGGTGGCGATGGCAACCACGCTAGTTGTGTAGAGTATGAAGAGAATTAACCCCAGCAAACTTTCTTGTGAAACGCCACAGATGAATAATATACAGGCGCAGGAGGCGTCTGCTGACAATTAAAAAACATAATAATGCAAGTCAAAGCTCACTTTCACATTCGAGATATTCGTAGAAATTGGTCTCACATGCCTCGCCCTGTCTTAGTCTCACTCGCAAAGTCTGCTCTCGGAAGGTTCGAGATAGACCTCTAACTTCCGGTGCAAGACGGGTCTGCATTCGTTCTCCCTAGTCTCCGTATGACGTGTTGCTGACTGCTGTACTGCAGCAGTACACTGCGCAAGGAGGCATTTCACATATCGGTGATACAAGGTAGATAATTTCTTGAGGATGGTTGTAGGTAGTCGGTGGAGGAATTTTGATTGTTCATTATTGATGGCCTTCTGCACATCGACTGATGAGTATGGTTGAAGCTCTTGAAGGATGGCAGAAGCCTTTCGGACTTATGACTGAACTGGTACATCTTCTGTCGACTTCCTCATTTTCATGACCTTCATAAGTCATCAGTCGTCAGAATTGATCGTTTTGTTTTCGCTGATCGACTGAATTGTCTCCAATACTGCAGCTTCCTAGGTCACTGACTGACGGACAGCCTCACTCGCTCACTGACTCACACTCTGACTGACTGACTGACTGACTGACTGACTGACTGACTGACTGACTGACTGACTGACTGACTGACTGACTGACTGACTGACTGACTGACTGACTGACTGACTGACTGACTGACTGACTCACCCACCCACCCACCCACCCACCCACCCACCCACCCACCCACCCACCCACCCACCCACCCACCCACCCACCCACCCACCCACCCACCCACCCACCCACCCACCCACCCACCCACCCACCCACCCACCCACCCACCCACCCACCCACCCACCCACCCACCCACCCACCCACCCACCCACCCACCCACCCACCCACCCACCCACCCACCCACCCACCCACCCACCCACTCACTCACTCACTCACTCACTCACTCACTCACTCACTCACTCACTCACTCACTCACTCACTCACTCACTCACTCACTCACTCACTCACTCACTCACTCACTCACTCACTCACTCACTCACTCACTCACTCACTCACTCACTCACTCACTCACTCATTGCTTCTTTCTGCCTCCCTTTGTCTCAACTCTCTGTCTCAGACCAACCATTTGGCTGGCTGCTTGTCTAGTTATCTCTCTGTCTCATCCTTATTGTTTATCACCTCTCACTTTCTGTCTCCTTCTCTGCAATCTGTCTCTTTGCTTCTTCTGTGTATCACTCAGCTTCCAGTTTGTACCATTTCGAGAATTTTCTTAACTTTCTTTAGCCTGAAGACATACAAAGTTGCCTTCAGCATGCAAAGCTCTTTAAGACGAGCTCTAACCGTCAACGTCGTTAGCAACCATCATAAATTATTGTCAGACGAGAAGAAAGGGGTCATGCTTATAACAACCCTGGCCAATTCAAGGGTCGCGACCGCTATGCACGGAACGGGGGTTGAGAGGGAGGATAGTGAATGCTATCAGTTCTCATTAGATCAAACTCGCGTGGTCTTGTTGCCTTGTTGGCACGCAACTGCCCTCACCCCGGAGGCAGTGAGCTCTACGTTGCCCCTTAGAAGAAAAACCATTGAAGGTTAGGGCGGCGATTGTAAATGTAAATGTAACTCTTGGAAATTTCTCAGCGGCGCACAATAGCCGCGTCAGAGAGACTGCAGCTCATTCACCGGCAACGCTGTCAAAAGACCCGACGCGTGTCTCAGGATACTTTATATCTTTAATAACAACCTGTCAGACGCTTTCCGGCCTCGCGACTGCACGTGCTAATAGCCTCTGAATAATAATAATAATAATAATAATAATAATAATAATAATAATAATAATAATAATAATAATAATAATAGTAGTAGTAGTAGTAGTAGTAGTAGTAGTAATAATAATAATAATAATAATAGTAGTAGTAGTAGTAGTAGTTGTAGTAGTAGTAGTAGTAGTAGTAGTAGTAGTAGTAGTAGTAGTAGTAGTAGTAGTAGTAGTAGTAGTAGTAGTAGTAGTAGTAGTAGTAGTAGTAGTAGTAGTAGTAGTAGTAGTAGTAGTAGTAATAATAATAATAATAATAATAATAATAATAATAATAATAATAATAATAATAATAATAATAATAATAATAGGGCCATTCCGGACTTTTTATAAGTTACATTAATTAATATTGAAGTCCCTGAGGGATCCTGTATACCTCGGGGCATAAAAAATAATAATAATAATAATAATTTAATAATGATAAGTTAGATAGTTAGACTTTCAGGTATCGTGTTTCAAGCCATAGCCATATGAAATAGAATGGAATGGTCAACAGCATTAAATATCTCAGAGAAATCGTCTAACAAGAATCTCACATAACAGTTGCTTTCCGGCATCAAGGTGACGTGATGTTGGAAGAAGGAATAAGGGCACTATTACAACTGCCATGCAGGTGCATTGAAACCAAACTATTCTTCCCCCAAGGAATCTTAAGCTTAAGCCACTTAACTAAACACAACAACCATTTCCCTGATTTTAGAGAAAATACAATATTGGAGCCACCGATAGTTTGTAGACTTAAAAACAGAAATATCGAATATATTGGTTTGGAAAACGTTGGCACGGTTATGACCACTGCAGCAGTACGCACGTTTAAGGAATGAAAACAACAAGCTTGAAAGAAAACACGAATGTTCAATTCCGACGACTCATACGAGCATTGCTGAAAGAGCCAGGCAGCCAGGCCATGGATGACCTTCAGCAGAGTTTCGCTGCGAACTCGGAAGCATTGGCGTCCAGAGGGGGGGGAAGGGGAATTTGCCCTCTGGATTTTGGGGATATGTAAAAATAAATCTTTGATTTTTATGATCATTACAACAGTCCCAACACGATTTTCAATACGAAAAAACACTTAATTATTTGGGTAAAGTCTTTTGACCATTATTTATTTCTTACAGTTGTCACGTGTTCTGTATGTTTTGAATAGCTTTGCAAGAGCGTCATTTTGCTCCCCCTACAATAATTTTGCCCGCCTACAAAATTTTTGCCCCTTAAAAAGTACTGTGGACGCTCGTGCACAGAAGTCTTTCAATTTGCAGCATAATAATTTGTAGTTTAGTATTTCTTTAGAATTTAGTAATTCTTTTAGTATTTAGTAGCCCTAATTTCTCACCATGGCGGAAATATGTTTCCAGATAATTATCTGCTCCATTTCTGTCCTCTGACCAACCCAGCAAAAATGAATACATTGACCGTTGACTGTCAGTGGGAAGATCAGACGGCGAGGAAGAGGGATCGCCATCATGTGTCCAGGCTAAGAAAATGAAGGCTCTAATTAGGCTACTCCATACACATGACTGCCGCTCGGGGCTACCTTAGAGGACTGCTCTTTCCTTCTTCTCGTAGTTGGCCTATTTCTGATGCCAGGCCCCGTAATGTTTTTGAGACATGATTTTCTCATTCGAACATAGTAGTTGCTATGCTAGCGTAAAGCTAACCCCCTGATTGACATCATCAGAAAGCTCCAGTCTGTCATAAAGAGATTGATTCGTCATAGTAGCCTACCTACCCGCTGACAGTCAATTTTTGAACAAATGTGCCCTAAAGCCGACACTCTTCTGTTTACGACGGTTCTGGGAAATCCTGGTCATGTCCTCCACGAGCTACTTCCCTGTGAAACACCGTTGGCATATTCTCTCCGGCCCCTTTCTCATGACTGAGTTTTACCAATAGCCGATCATAACATGAAAAAACTTTTATATGTAGAATGCTCTATTCATATTGACTTGATAACAATTGTTTATATGTTGTTTGTATAGAATAGAATAGAATATTCTTTATTGGAACCAATTGCAAACCGCATTTTGGTGTGCAGCAACGTAAACATGTTTATACAGATAATATACTAATAATATGTTAATATTAGCTACTAATATTTACCTCAATTATCCCCAATTTATATTGTTTTTTACCCATAGCGTAAACTAAGCAGCTTCATAAAGCATCCTGATGATAAAATATACAGGAGTGAGTCTAACAACCGGTGAAATAAAGAATATACTTACTTACTTATTTACTTACTTACTTACTTACTTACTTACTTACTTACTTACTTACTTACTTACTTACTTACTTACTTACTTACTTACTTACTTACTTACTTACTTACTTACTTACTTACTTACTTACTTACTTACTTACTTACTTACTTAGACTGGACTAATGGACCCTCATGTTGTTGCCAGTCCTGGCAGGACGAGTTGCGCTGCTTGACCGCTTCTCAAAGCTGTTTCTTCTCCGCAAGATTCATCATCTTGTTTCTTTCTTAAAATCTCCTTCAGGTACTCAGCTTTAACCTGACTTTAACAGCACACTTGGAAGTAGGATAGTTGGCTGTAGCTTGACCGCTATGCAAAATTTCGACGGTTCTGGTTTTGGCTAGGCTATTGCCGAATTGACCTGACTCTCAGGCTGACTAATGCGTGGACATGGACAGCTCTCGGCAGGCGCGTATTTTCTGTTGCTGGCCCTAGAATCTAAGACTCTTCTGGCAAACGTCCGCTCTATAAAGTCTGCAGCTCGCTACTAAGGACTCATCTTTTTCTGGGCTGATAAATTCTCGGTAGGCCCTACCGGTACGCTGTTCCGTTTCTTCTCGGATCCCTTCTTGGCTTCGACTGAAGTCGCCTTTGATTTGGCTTGCACAAAGAATTGCCTAGCTGCGGCCATCGATAGTCTTGAGCATCATGAAGCTGCTTAGTTTACGCATAGCACTATAAAAGTCCTTAGATTATGTCAGATTAGATCATAGGCCTAATTAGGTCGTTGGATTATAGGCCAAAGATTTTAATAAGTGAAAATCTTTGGATTAGGCCAGATGAGCATTCACAAGGTCAGCCACAGCCATTTCAAATCCACCGAATGGAACGTCATGCATAATTATTTTAAATATATAAACCACGTGACGTGACGTCATCTTTTCATATTATACGTGTGTCTCCAAGGAAACCAAAATATTTGAGTGTATCTCGAGAAACCGAAAAGAGTCGTCGAACGTTCTGTCGGCGAAATAACATCAGACGTCGCCATTTTGTTCAACTGTCGCCATTTAGACCAACTATCACCGTTTTGTTCGACGAATTGACCAGCCGTTGCCATTTCGATCTTGCACCATGTCGCAACGTTGCAGTGAAAGTCGTTGCGCAGAAATCGAGGCTGTTAAGCGGGTATGTTTTATTCTGTCGAATAGCTGACTTTTTTAAATGACGGCTTCCTTCGTAGCCTGACCGATCGATGTGAAAACCAAATTCATATTGCTAACTGCATGTTTTTGCCTTTGAATCATATTCTTTACTTTCTTGAACGTCTGCGTTTTAACATTTAATTTAAACAGTTAACGTTGACTTAGGTCGATTCAAAACAGTTCACTGTAATTAATGCAAGGCGTTTTAGGTTACTACGCAAGGATTTGACTCAGGTCATTATGATTTAAAAAGTTAAATGATTGATAAGGCTTTCAATTTATTGTTAATTCTAGCAAGATGCATTTAGGAAACAATCTTACAGATTCATTTAATCCAATGCCTTGAGGCTCAAGGTTGAACTTCATTTTGTTTATCTGTGTGTTTATTTGTTTGTTGCTTGTTTGCTTAGGAGATTCAGTGCCAACGTGAGAAGCGTCGTGCTCTTGAAGAGAAGAATGAGGTAAGATTATCTCAGAATCAGAATGCTGTTCAATCAGTTTAAACTCTTGGTGTCAATACACTTACAAAGTATTATAATGCTATAGCAGGCTCTGTTGGGCATCATTGTATAGACTGAGAATTTAGTTGAGAATGAAAATAATGAGAGCTCTGAAGTTAGTGATTTTTGTCAGCGTTAATTGTAATAATTGTGGCCTGGCTGCCTGATTTGGATACGAGTCACTGAGTCTGTGCTATGCCTGAACAGTATTAAAATCTTGCTTCTGTACCATATTGCAGCCTATGGAAGCAACTGTGAAACTGACTATAATATTCAACAATGAGTTCATGAAATGGCAATTTAAGCTATAAATCAGCCTCTCTACAGCAATTTCGTTTGTATTAGTCAGTGTCATAGTTTAATAGTTGTCACTGTGCTGAGTCTAGGTTTTACTGTTAGCTACTGATAGATTTCTTGTTTTGACAGTGGCTTATCTAGAAGTTTACTAAGGAGGAGCAACATAAGGGAGGCAGCGTCGAACTTCACCGATTTTTAAACTAATGTTTCAGTAATGGCCTAGTTTACTCAATAGGATTTTAAGTCATCAGAATTAATGCTGACCTTTTTAAAGTTCCCATCAGAATTTTGATGACTCTTTAGGCTTTTTGATAACTGACCTTTTCTTTCAGTTTCTATTAATTTTGTGATTTCTTGATGATTTTAGTTTTCTTTTCTTAGTTGATGACTATTTATTTATGTACAAGTTTAGCATTAACCGCCTTCGTGATGTTGTGGTGATTGTAGGCCTTGCGCAATTGTGTGGAGACAATGCAGAGGCAGATCTGTCAGCTGAAACAAGCCAACGACTGCTTTGCCAAGCAACGGGAAGAACTCTGTCTCTGCAACCAATCACTCAAGTGCAAAATCAAGGAACTGGACAAGCAACTGTGCAAGCTCCGATCCCAAGTGGAATGCCTCAAGCAACGGGTAACAGCTCCTCTCCTTTCCTCTCCCCTACCCTGCCCTACTCTCCTCTCCTTTACTGCCCTGCCTGTTCACGTTCTTCATCTCATTCAAATACATCGCTGTCCTTTTCACTCCAAATTCTTTGATAATTTAAGTTCTGTTTCTGCCTAACAAGCTAAATAATATTACTAATTTACCTCTGAACTAATTGCATTTTAAGTAAATTACACAGCGTAATCACATTTAATTATACTACATGGTTAACCAGACCTATATATATATATATGTATTTGTTTGCTTTCAGCTGACCTGTCTGACTTGCAACTAACCTGTAGTCCATCTGGCGACTGGAAGTGCTCCTCTCCTTTCCTTTCCTCTCCCCTACCCTGCCCTACTCTCCTTTCCTTTACTGCCCTGCTCTGCCCTGCCTGTTCTCATTTTTCATCTCATTAAAATACATTGCTGTCCTTTTCACTCCAAATTCTTTGATAATTTAAGTTCTGTTTCTGCCTAACAAATAATACTACTTATTTACCTCTGAACTAATTGCATTTTAAGTAAATTACACAGCATATCACATTTAATTAAACTACATGGTTATATTGGTTGATGTATTTGTTTGCTTTCAGCTGACCTGTCTGACTTGCAACTAACCTGTAGTCCATCTGGCGACTGGAAGTGGCATTATGGACAGCACAACATCACGTCAGAAACTGCTCACCCAACACCCATTTCGAAACGAACACTTCTATGATGAAACCTATATAAGTTCTTAAAGAACTGTGATGACAAATGTGGCCAAACTATCTACAGTTTTGATGACACATGTCATCTAGGATGAAAACGCAAAATAAAAATAGCAAAATATGATAAATTGTGTGATTCTGTAGAGATTTTAATATCATACCATATATCATATCATGCATAGTTATTATGAGGTGCCGCTCATAGTATATGGACTATTCAGAGGCGCTCCCAGCGGAACAACCCCGAGGGAAAAGGAAGGTCTTCAGGCAGCGGAGAGAAGAAGGCAAGATCCCAAACAATATCTTATTACGGAGTGAGGAGGCAGGTAATTCTATAAGGAAAGGCCCAAGATGGCAAAAGCACGATGCTGAGCCATTGAAGTCCTAGCCATGGGCGTCCACAGGAATTTTTGTGGGGGGTCAAATGTTTCTAGGTGGGCAAAATTTTTCTGGGGGAGAAAATGACGGTTTTGCATAAAATAAAACATGAACACAGACAACGTGACAGTTTTCAAAATCCAGGGGGAGCAAATGCCCCCTTCCAGACCCCATGGTCCTAACCAGAGGGACAAGATGATCTATATATATGTAATTACTACAGAAGTCAATTCTGAGTTCTTGATCACTTAAATTATTATCAGATACATAACTAATGGTCAACTAATTGAGGGCAGTGAGTGCTTTCATAGCCTATGTAGCAATGCTGTCAGTGATGCTGTACACTGTCCAAACTCCCTGGGCTATAACCGCGGTAAGAGGATCGAAGGTTGATTTAAATCGAAACAAGACGACTTACTGAGGAAGGTGAGCTGACACAAAGCTTTATTTATTCTGTCCCGTACATCAACAGTAGTCTTCCTGTGCCTGGATGTCGAGAGATTCATTATTTCAGAAGATGTAGTTAACTAATGTGCCTTCAGCAGCTGAATTAGCTTTTGGTCAAAATATGTGACCTCGGCCGAGAGAAGGGACCACTTGTCGCTTTCTAGATTAGCCGGAAAACGCGTTTTTACGCTAAACGATTATATTGATTTTTGCGTCTAATTAATCAATCTGTAGCTCAGACCCACTGTACTACAACGAATCTTATGCTACTTGATGCGTTAAGGCAAAATTTAGGCATTAATGCATTTGGTCCAGACATATTAAATTTTTTTATGCGATTTCCCGCCAAATGATATTTTATATTTTTGTGAAAAAAGTGCATAAATTATGGTCCAAACGCTCTGAAATTTTTTCCTCATTTTACCTAAGGTGTAAGCATGTGGAAACTGCTAATAAGTCCATTTGCGACAAGTGGTCCCTTCTCTCGGCCGAGGTCACATATAGGGCCTTCCGCGCCAGCGTGGAGGCACCGTAGCGCTTTGAAAGCAGCACCAGGGGCATACAGGTCTACTATACCGTATCGTAATATTATCAACTATCAGTGCCGTTTTAAGGCATAGGCACGCGAGGCCCGGGCCTAGGGCCCCGCGCAGCGGAGGGGCCCCGCGGCGGCCCAGAAACAAAATAACAATATTATAAGTTCTGTTCTAACAAGTAACAATTCTGCAAAGTAAAGTAAGAACAATTACACATTTTTGTTATTTTTTTAAAACAAATGTCTGCGGTCTACATTTTTACTTAAATATAATTATTGGTAATAAAATCAGAGCGCTATAGAAATAAATCAATAATTTTAACGCATGGCGACCATCGACCTTTATTAGTGGACGCAGCGTAGGCCAGTACATTGCCTTTTAGATTCTGAGGTCTGCACATAATATGCTAATGAGCTCTATGCCTGACGTCATGCTAGGGGAACGTCGATATCTATATTTAGACCATTGACTATGTGAACGGTGACCCATGACCTTTCCCGTCATGCATTCCGCCCTAGCATTACGTCACACGTAAGCATACCTATTCTTAGCAACAGGCCAGGCTTCAACTTGAATCGCTCATAGTGGGTCCACTTAATATAAGTCGATGATGGCGACGATGGCGCACAACTTGCTGTAGGCTATTGGCTATATATTATGTTTGTTTTGATTTGTCTGCCTTTTCACAACGCTATTCAAGGAATTTTTATGTCTTGGTAAGTTAATATTAATTTTTAATATCAAATCTCTCTGTCCTAAAATCTAGTCATTTTATAAATTGTTTTAAACTTTAAATTATAAAAAGGGCAAAAATCGTATCAAATTTCGCACAGTTAATAGGATAAATAGAATGATGTCGGCGTGTCGACGCTCGGTACTGAGTCGGTAGTGAACTTGGCAAACTTATTAACTTAACAAAATCACTTCATTTCCACCTTCTTTACATGTATAAGGTTGGGTTTTTTTGATAGTTTCTACCCTTTTTGTTATGCAGATTAAGATTCTGATTGTCAGTTATCACCGTCGTTCACGGTAAATCGATTTGCAACTTTTGGCCAATTATCACTAGGCCTACGATCAATTAAACGAAATATCAGACAACCCATCAAAAATGCGTAGAAATTATATGAGTGGTGCCTCGAAGAGAAAAAAGGAAGCAACTGAAATTGAAATGTCGAACAAACATCCAAAAGTATCTTCTTTTTTTCAAAGTCAGAAAACACAATCATCATCGCAGTCCGACATTGTTGAGACGTAAGATACTCTTACGTTGTCTTACTCGTCTACTGAATCACTGATGTCATTATTTGCGATAAAGATGAACAGTTATAATTGTCGCTGCAAGATGATGGTCTACCAGTCGAAAGTACAGATGTTGTCACAACACCAAAATTCGAAACCTATTTCGCAAGATGTAAGCCCTGCGGATTCAGCGGACTATCCAACTGATGCAGCCTTATGGAGTCCAATCACGGAGGAATTGCGATCTTATTGGATTCGTAAAGGTCCTGCTAGTTGCCAGCATAAAGAGTCTGACTTTAGTACGACTCAACGCGTGTATCGAACGGGAGATAAGTTGCATAGACGTTGCTTAACTGATTCCTGTTTCCGTCGTGAACTGCGAAATGGTGACTCAGTTTGTCGCGAGTGGCTGCTCTTTTCTCCATCGCAGAAGTCTGTGTATTGCTTTGTCTGTCGCTTGTTTTCAACAACAACGATGGGTCATCAATCTTTCAATGATGGTGACAAATTGTACGGGTGAACGTTCTTTCTCAAAACTTAAATTAATCAAGAACGAGCTTCGCAGCCGTATGATGTCATGAGCATAGAATCAGATGTGTTGGAGTCTTTGAATTTCGATGATATTATAAAAGACTTTGCTCAGAGCAAAACACGAAAGCGATATTTGTAAGAAACTGTCGTTACAAAGTCACAATCCATGTAGGCCCTATAGCAAACATGTACTCATTATAATCACACTTTCAGTTTGTATAACAAATAAACAATGGAAACTGTAAAGTATGTTAAACTAAACTTTTATTTTACACTTGTAGTACAAAGATTGATGTGTTATTATGAGTTTAGTAACAGTATACTATATTAATAAATTTAACAAAATGACACATATGCACGTACAATGCACTAATGCAATACTCTGTATCTGAGACTGAGATATTGAGACGGAAATCGGATTACGTTTAAGGTTATTTAGGGTTTGTGCGGGTTATGCCTAGGGCCCCCAAACTCCTTAAAACGGCTCTGTCAACTATAGGCCTATACCGACGGAACAAAATCAAAGAAAGGCCAAGAAGGTCGTGCTTGTTTACAAGTTAACATTCCAGAGAGAGGTGGAGCAAGGCAAGAGTTTAGTGCAGAAGTATGCTTGCCAAAAACTCTTAAACCTGCTGTCTGCTGCCACCAACAACCAGTGGGGATCGCATATTGACGCTCAGATCGTTCTCCCAACCCCCCCCCCCCTTTCCCAATGGTAGACGCCACTGCTCAGGTCTAGTAGATTCCTTGCCTTCATATCCTGACCTCAAGTAGGCCTAGATCCTGCCTGCCCCTTTGGATCTTGACCTGGAACCGATTTACCGCCCTATAGATCATGATTTGACTAAGCGCCTTTGGACAAACTGGTTCCCGCGACTTCACTTCTATGGGCGCTGCAGAAAGTTCGAGGTTAAGATCACGATTACGAAGGCCTACGTCTGCTGTAGGCCCTATACACCGGACAAGACTAAGCATAATGAAACGTTGGTATAGGCTCTGATGCTGGTTTGACGCACAAGAACATAAAAGGTACACCCACATCTATACAAAGCCGTTAGTTGGTAAATTAAAAATTAATTCAGTTTTAATGCAATTATAGACCATATTTACGATATGGCCTACCGGTTTAGTGGAAATAAAGAGCAGACGATGAACAGATTTCTTAAAATGACCTCTGAAATAATACAAGGCTTCCAACCTACACGTTTCAGCGGAATTTGGTACTGATTACGGCACTGATGCATATAACTATATAATGTGTAGGCCCACTGACGTGTATATGCATATGATACATTGGCACATTCCAGGAAGATGCAGCCTATGCTATATGAGAGGAGAGCAGAGAGGAAAGCAGAGTTAAGGACAGAAAAGGAAATGGAGGGACCAGAGAAGGCCAATTTTCCATGCGCATCGTACATACCCTTGTAAGGCGCTACACAACGAGCCAGATCTATCCTACATGTGTGCATGCAGATTATAGCCAAGTGTACATCCACATGTTAATCGTTCTTCTCGTGAATCCATCATTCTGTCCTTTCTTGTTCCGTTCCTTCGCTTTCTCTTTTTGCTCCATTCAGGGGCGTCTATTCCCCCTAAGTCATTGGAGCAAGGTCCATTTTCCGCCTTTTCTTCCCCCTCCCCGTTCCTTCCCCCCTAAAATGGCGGCACACACACTGACAAATCTCCCCCCCCCCCTATTTCTTGGATGGAGCTCCAAGGTTTCTATGGTGTAGACGCCCCTGGCTCCATTAACCCTTATCCGACTTGAAACATCTGGAACAGCCGTCGATTAATTACCGTATACGCAGGTCGGTTTTATCAGGAATGACTGACGCACAGCAGTGTCGCCGCTGGCTAAGCCCTGAGCGGCGACCTACCTTCTTATCTAGGAACGCTTACTTGCAGGACTAAGACGGCGACGAACTGTAAGAATCATGGTAACAACAGACTTTGAATTTTAGGCTAATTAAATGAAAAAGAATGGCGAAGACGCAGTTATATTAAAATAATGAACAATGAGAGAAATTGGTCGTAGAGGCTTAGATGCAAGGAGAGGTCTTGAGTCTTGGCGAAAACTGATCTTATTATGAACGGCGCCACTCCGATGCGTTTAGACCCTAGATGATAACGAAGTCAGAATAACAGCTGTGCGATATCATGGGGCGCTACGAGGCCCTCGAGGGTAGTGGTGAATTCTGCGGCTGTGTGATAGGGTCTGAAAAGCCACGCTGATCTTAAACGGGCACACTGCATCTAACTCATTATACACAGGCGAGAGAGACAGACAGACAGACAGACAGACAGACAGACAGACAGACAGACAGACAGACAGAGACAGAGATAGACAGACAGACAGAGACAGACAGACAGACAGACAGAGACAGAGACAGGGGGAGAGACAGAGACAGACAGAGACAGAGACATACAGAGATAGAGACAGAGACAGGCAGACAGAGACAGACAGACAAAGACAGACAGACAAAGACAGGGAGAGAGACAGGCAGAGACAGAGAAAGACAGACAGAGACAGAGACAGGGAGAGAGACAGAGAGAGACAGAGAGAGATGGACAGACAGACAGACAGAGACAGAGAGAGCGAGAGCGAGAGAGGAGGAGGAGGAGGAGGAGGAGGAGGAGGAGGAGGAGGAGGAGGAGGAAGAGAGAATAAATTGGAACAACTCAGGTCTAAAACACCGCAGAGAATGATTGATGAGACTTTCCACGGCAGTCAACAAAAATTTACTTCGAATCTTAATCTTAATCGTCTGATACAAGGAGAGATAGAGACAGAGACAGGCAGACAGAGACAGACAGACAAAGACAGACAGACAAAGACAGGGAGAGAGACAGGCAGAGACAGAGACAGACAGACAGAGACAGAGACAATGCATATTCATATTCTTTACTCTTTCTGTTGGCTTCCGTATGTCATCTGTCTTTCCGTTTCCTCTATCCTTTCATCTTCATTCCTCCGTCTCCGTCCTTCTTCCTGACCCTATATCACACTTTGAATTCTTATTTATGGTCGTACAAGGCGGAGATGCAAATCCGTAACGTCGCTACTGGGAAAGCGGTCTCGATTTGGGAGCCATAAAGACGGGACTCGAGCCACAGGGAACTCAGCTAACTTAGAAGTCAGACCACAAGTCCTATTAAGTAAATTAGACAGGCCTTTTATCGACGATTGTTTATAAACATTCGCTGCCTGACTGCCATCTGCACGCATATCCGTCTGTTTGCCTATTAATCTGCCTGCTCGTCTCTCTGTCTGCCCATCTGTCTGTCTGTCTGTCTGTCTGTCCGTCTGGCTGCATTCATGTATCCGTTATGCATAATAAGCACTTTGTAGGCCCAGAGGGCATGCAGACTGGAAAGCAGACAGACAGAAATTCCAAATCAGTGAAAATACTGCAATCGACTCTTCATGCAATTGGATCGATCCACTGCCATGGGCACTGATGAAAAGTGTACAGGCAGACAGATAGGGGGCCTAGAGCCCAGACAGACAGACAAACAGACAGACAGACAGACAGACAGAAACACAGACAGGCAAAGCTAACATTGATAATCAACTTGTAAAAGGTGTACGCAATGGACTCTTTGCGCTACTAAATTTATGGAGAGGCATGGGCGTCCGCAGGAATTTTTCTAGGTGTGCAAACATTTTTAGGCGGGTGCAAAATT
This sequence comes from Allolobophora icterica, assembly GCA_963556255.1. NCBI lineage: Eukaryota > Metazoa > Annelida > Clitellata > Crassiclitellata > Lumbricidae > Allolobophora > Allolobophora icterica. The sequence continues at coordinate 46,019,466 of OY744605.1, forward strand.
TTCTGAGAGGGGGAACATTTTTGTAGGGGGAGCAAAATGGTGTTATTTGCATAGAATAGCTGACTTACCTAAATAATTGTTTTTAGCATTAAAAATCGTGATGGGATTGTTGGAATAATCATAATAATAATCAAACGATGTAATTTTTAAAAAATACTTTCTAGCTCCAGGAGGCAAATGTTCCCCCCCTTTGAACCCCCTTCGACGCGCATGTGGAGAGGTCCGCATCGAACTGTAACTTCTTTGACCCTATGTTGTAAAAACTGTCTTTTGAATATGCATTGTTATCCTATCTATTTATTTATGTTGCGCCATACCTTCCCTTGGGAATCGAAGGCGTAAACACAGATTGTTCATCGATCGAGGACAAAACTTTGGTAGGCCTAGTCTTTGTGTCGGTTCTATTCTTGAAATCAACTTTGAATCAAACACGTGCAGTTGTGGACTGTGCACAGTGTGCATTCACATCGCCTGGGTGGACATTATAGATGGGTTAGTGGACGTACGGATGGATAGATGAGTGGATCCATGGGAAGGTGGATGGAGGAATTAGCGCATGGATGGAAGAGCGAATCACTGATGGGTTCATGAATGCATTGAGGGATAGGGTGAGTGGTTGGATGGACGGTCGGACAGATGGGCATACCTGGATGGGCGGATGGGTAGTAGTGGATGGACGGATGCATGGACGAACGTTCTTGATATGTAGCGGGTAAAACTCGTTATAGTCTGAGATATTATTTTATCAGTTACGTGACCGTTCCGGTCAAAAGCGTGTCATTCGATCGTCATAATTTAGGCCCATATATGTATTTTAGTAGTTTTAGAAACATGATTAATCTACGGCTACATTCACCTGCACCCATCGCCGCCAAATCCTTGGCGTCAGGAACTGATGATGATGATGACTACGACGATGACAGATATATTGACAGATAGATAGATTAGATAGATAGATAGATAGATAGATAGATAGATAGATAGATAGATAGATAGATAGATAGATAGATAGATAGATAGATAGATAGATAGATAGATAGATAGATAGATAGATAGATAGATAGATAGATAGATAGATAGATAGATAGATAGATAGATAGATAGATAGATAGATAGATAGATAGATAGATAGATAGACAGTGATGGGCAATAGTTAACTAAAAAGTTGCTAACTTTTAGTTTAACTAAATTTTTTTAGTTAAGGATGAAGTTTAACTAAAATAAAATAGTTTAGTTAAAACCATAGTTTAACTTAAAAAATTTAGTTGCTAACTAAAAAGTTTAACTTAAAAAATCAGCAATATGCAACTATTTTTCCACAATGAATATTGAACACTGTTAACAAAAAACACTGTAACACTGCATGGTTTTAGCATTAACAGCCTGTGTTTTCAAATTCATACACTACTTACAGTACCGGTACGCCTGTAACTGTATGCTAGAACAGTACACATTGCATAGTTTGAAGGTGAAATTGTCATTGATGCTCTGCATTATTACAGTTCACTTAACCTCTGTTATTGTGAAAATGTTTGTCGTAAAAAGTTGGAAAAAAGTTGGAAAAAGTTTAACTACTTTTTTTAGTTTAATTAACTACTTTTCCAAATCAGTTTCCAACTTTAGTTAAACTATTTTATTTTAGTTGGAAAATAGTTTTAGTTTAACTAAGAAAAAATAGTTTAGTGCCCATCACTGTAGATAGATAGATAGATAGATAGATAGATAGATAGATAGATAGGTAGGTAGGTAGGTAGGTAGGTAGGTAGGTAGGTAGGTAGGTAGGTAGGTAGGTAGGTAGGTAGGTAGGTAGGTAGGTAGGTAGGTAGGTAGGTAGGTAGGTAGGTAGGTAGGTAGGTAGGTAGGTAGGTAGGTAGGTAGGTAGGTAGGTAGGTAGGTAGGTAGGTAGGTAGGTAGGTAGGTAGGTAGGTAGGTAGGTAGGTAGATAGATAGATAGATAGATAGATAGATAGATAGATAGATAGATAGATAGATAGATAGATAGATAGATAGATAGACAGACAGACAGATAGACAGACAGATAGATAGATAGATAGATAGATAGATGATAGACAGACAGACAGACAGACAGACAGACAGACAGACAGACAGACAGACAGATAGATAGATAGATGATTGATAGATAGATAGATAGATAGATAGATAGATAGATAGACAGACAGACAGACAGACAGACAGACAGACAGACAGACAGACAGATAGATAGATAGATAGATAGATTACATAGACAGACAGAATGACAGACAGAATGACAGACAGTCAGACATAATGACAGATAGATAGATAGATTTCAAATGTGGAGATGAAACTGATTCTACCAAAGTCTGCAAACTAAAGATGTTGCCCTACTGTGATAATTTATCGATTATACACGATTCATTGGTTGATTGGTTAGAAGTGAACTAAATAAAACTTAATTGATCACCAAAGACTTTCAGGCAATTAATACAAGTAGGCCTAGCGTTGAATTTTAATATTGGGTCTCAAGGGGAGAATTGTGAATTGGTTCTGCTGTTTGGAGATACCCTATTATAAAATCACAATGCATTTGTTACACGTGATTAAATATTTGATTTACAAGCCAATTTCTGTGCCTAGAGATATCTTTAAACAAATTGAATTGAAAATGGAATTGAATTTCTATACAAGCTAATTTCCAATTCAGCAACAATATATGAGCCTTATTTGATATTAATCTATTTTTTACTTAAGGTAAATGCTTTTTAATGTGGGCCTTAACTGGAGCGGGTGTGAGTGGTAGGTGAGAAAGATCATCAGGTAGGGAGTTCTATGCAGACGACCCATTCACAATATTATAAAATATTCTCGCATTCATATAAGCAAATTCTTAACAATAATTCAAATAGGGTCTAGCATAATCGCAGAGAATTTTGAAGCTGTTCCGAAAGTACTAAGAAACTTTGATGCTAGTAAATTATTTTTATCTAGCGGAACATAAACAAACTAATTTTTGCATCTCCGTTATAATAGTAGGCCTAGGCTACAATCCAAATCCATAATGCACAGATCGTAAAACGGTAAAAGGCATGTTTAGTGGAAGCCATCTGCCACAGTTAATATACTGTACGAAAAGGTCGTTTCTGTAGAATTACCTGAGGTGAGTGGGACAATTTTAAAGATGTATTTGAAATAATATTATCATTAATATTTATTAATAAAATAATAGAGGACCTAATATTGATCCCTGTGTAAAACCATTACCAATAAATACGCCTATGAACGGTAACGATTGTACAATGTACTGACACATTGTTTCCAATTTATTATGCAGCCAGTAAGACACTTGATATTGATTCCACGTACGCCATAGTTTTCTTATATTCTTATCAGGCTTTCGAAAGGTTGAAAAACAAGGCTCTTGAGAAATCCTTATTGTCTATGGCTTCTGCAGTTCTGAATGGATTCTGCAGGTATGGATTGCATTTTTAATTGGTCCGAGCGAAATTCGTATTGGCAGGACGATAAGAGATCCTTCATAACATATCATTCATCAGCTTATACTGTAGGCATATAACCAGAGCTTAGCCAGACTTAAATTCAAGGGGAGGCAACTCCGGAAGACATCCAGGTGTTGTAGGGGTGCGGAGGTATAACCCACGGAAAATTTTGAAATCTAAAAAACATTACGAATAATGGAGGCAACTGCCTCCTCTTGCCTCAATGTAGCTACGCCTATGCCTATAACTATGCAGTTTTTCAAGATATTTTGAGCAATTAAGCAAACTTAAAATCGGTCTATTGTTCGTATTTTTATCCTTGCACTGGGTTTCTTTAATGCAACGATTTTGGAAATTATTTTTATTGCATTAGCATCTGAAAAATTAATATTTTAATTGAACAATATACCGGTATTATTGCCGCCAAATGCACAGAGACGGCTTTTACTGTAGATTTACTATATATCCGGCCGGGTCAATGCAGGTCAATATTATCAATGTCTCTGTTATGAGTAGCTTGTAGCCGTGTAGAAATATTAATAAAAATTGCATCCGAAGTAGTTAATGCAAGCAAAGAGACGAAATCGGGGGTTGATTGAGAATATCTTTAGACAATTTAAACAATGAATTGCTTTCTAGGACGTCTGCAACCAGCTTCGGTCCTAGTTCTGTTAAATATTTGTTACATTTATGCACTTAACCTGTATTCCATCAATTAAAAATAAGTTATTTCCAAACTATAATATTCGTTATTATCATTGTTTATATATGGACTTATACGTATGTGCCTACATATTAAATGCTTAGTTAAACGAGAACACGTATTTGATTTGTTGGCAATTTATAATTTCTCTGGAACAGCCCTTGCAGTAGACGACGCAATAGCGCTCAGACGTACGAACAGTTTGTTTATGGACATCGTACACAGACCGAGATAGGGTCGGCTGAAGTTCAACTGAATCATTGCTGGAGTAAAAGGAGGAGGAGGAGTTGTGGCTGAGGAAATGGAGATTAACAGAGTCACCGTCCAAACTGGATAACAGTTCGCAGATAGCGAGGAAGACAAAGGTCGTCGAAATTGAAGAGAAATACAGCAATAAGCTACAAAACTAGTCTCTTAGTTCTTGTTTTGTAAGTGAATGAACCTTCGTCTCGTTGTTCATTCTGCCGAACAGTCCGTTTAACCGAACAAAAGGACAAATCTTTAGCGACAAAAGGATCTGCTCTAGGAATACAACTGATCCTACGTAGAACGCAGAGCAATGTTCTGTCGAAAGGGTTTCTGTGTGATCGTATTTCTGGCCGTGACCGTGACCTTGTCGTCGGCGGTGGAGGTCATAGAAATGCCGGAGAAACTGGAATTGTGTCAGTACGGTAACTCTACCTACCAAGCGGGCGAGAAATTTCGTCCCGACTCTTGCACCGTCTGCCACTGTCCTCGCCACGGGGGTCGAGCCCTCTGCACAATCCAGGACTGCCTCTGGGAGCCGCACTGTCTCAGACGCCACAAGAAAGCGGACGAGTGCTGTGGGTCGTGCCTGGAGCAGGGCTGTCTACATTCGGACGGCAGGGTCTACCCCCTAGGGGCGACTGTCCTCGAGACGATCTGTGAGAGATGCGTTTGCCCGACGGAGGGTGGACCAACGACCTGCACCCAGAAATTCGTCTGCCCAGAAATTCACTGCGTCGATCCCGTCACAGACCCAGCGTCCTGCTGCCCCTCCTGTCCAAACGGTATACATGCTTTCTAAGCTATCTTGCCGAATTACTTGTTCTACATGTCTGTGTCTGTCATGGTTGCTTCTACGTGTCTGTCTCTGAGTGTCTGTCCGTTTGTTTTGCCATATATGTCTATGTGTCTCACCATGTCTGTCTCGATGCGTATGTCTGGATGTTTCGCTGTGTCTGCCTTTATATACTATCTGAGAGTGAGATCCTGTTTCTGTTTAGGTGATTGTTTCAGAATCTGTCTATGTTTCCGTGTGTGTGTCTGTCTATCTGTCTGCCTACCTATCTGTCTTCCTGCCTGGCTAGCTGAATGCCTATTGGTATGTACGTTGCGTTGCGTGTACAACTGTTAGTTGGTCGACCCACTTGTAAATGTTTTCAGTCAGAGAGACTTTTATACAGATAAGGTAAAGAGCAATACGGTGTCGTACGTTATCCAGAGAAGGATAGACGCAAACGCGCAATCAAGCAGAGAGGCAGATAGACACAGACACTGAAGAAGAACTTGCACAAGAGACCAGATGAGTGTGCATGTAGGCTGCACATTTAGTCCATACTGCACGCGTGTAAACATTTGTTGATGTGTAATATGCTCTAGTCGTTGACTGTTTCCGCCTTCGCCACAGTCGCATTCCTTTGCATCTCTTGAGATTCATCTACAGCATAGACTCAACTACTCAGAGGCGGGGCCAGGAGTTGGACTTTGGGGCCGTCGACGTTATCGGTAGCGAGCTTGTAACGATTACGGGTTCTTCGAGTCTGCTCAAAGGACTCCATAAAACGATCCTGGATAAATTTTGTTTGTCTGTACCGCCAAGCAATACTGGCTGAGTTGGGAAAGAACGGTAATTTCTGCGATGGACCGTCTCTGTATCCAGGACTTTGGGATTCGTCCATTTCCGGCTGAGGGCCAAAGACCAGGAAATGAGCCACTCCATACACGTTCCACAATGGAACATAGGAACGTTATGAAGTAATAGTTTGGCCTGAGGCCTAACGAAACAAACAAGATAATGTCAGTCTGCCAAGTTTTATGACGTCCGTTTCTCACTCCTAACCCTGAACCATAGGGATCTAAATATCTAAACTCACCCTCGGCCTACTGCATATAGTGCACGTGCTGAGTGTTGGGCCAACAATAGCCACACGCACGCGCAGCTGTAAATTCTTTCGTCGTTCCTACCTTCATTCCTTCCTTCCTTCATTCGCATTGACTGCCGACCATCGTGTCTGCTTCAGCGTAGTAGACGATAGCGTTGAGTGCTTCTGAAGTGCCTGTTGTTTGCCCGCGTATTTCGACAGCATACGGGGATTTCATGGACTCCTGTGCAATCGCATTTGAACTCGAAATCAAGTGTACAAAATTTTGTCCCTCGGTGTTTCATGCCAGGCACTTGGCAGTTTGTTGCACGGCGAACAACGCTCTACTTAGCAGTCCCTGCGCTGTTTCGCGTTGGACGTAGAAGTGCATGAGTCACTTAGGCCTATTCGTATACCATTATGCTGATAAAGAATCCCACCAAACTGGTGATCAGCAGTAAAGTTGGAACGTCTTGTTGTTGTCTAATAGTTTGCTGATTAAGAGGTTCTATTTATATCATTAGAGCCCTTAATTGTGACGTTCTTATGGTTGTTGGGTTCTCAACAAGTCTAATTTATTGGCATCGTGTAAAATTCTTACAAGGCAAAGTACGCAATACTAGCCAGATGCATACGTGTTGAACAGTTAGGGTTTTAATTTAATTAAATAACATTAACATAAGAGAAACGGCTGCCGTTTTACAAGACAAGTGGGCATGCTCGAAGTGTTCCGAAACTTGGAGGACTAGACCCATAATTATGTGAAGTCTGTTTCATCTGCATGGTCTGTGTTGTCTTCGTGTAAAACATTGCATTGCTAGTTTAGCTACATTGCTAGAAACACAATGCATTCCACTGCATTGATCTTTAGGCCGTAAATCGGTCATTGTTGTAATCGCTGATAAACGATGCTGGAGTCCTCTGTCTGATTCCAGCCTCGGGGATTGTATAAACGTATGCTTACAGTTGATTGACACGCATTGGTTATGGTGTTATTTCATACTTGAGCTGATTTATCGGCCAGATAAATCAGAGATGTCGCGATGAATAGACCTGTGAGATTAAGTGCAACAATTTTAATTAAGGACGAACTTTAGGCTCCGACTTAAAAACAATGTGTAGGAATACTAACATACTTACTTAACTGAGTGATGATTTTCTTTGTGATTGAGCGTCTTGATTTCTAAGATGATTCGTCGATGATTAACGGATTAATGGACTGGCAGCCGGGTTGATTTGTTGCAATCGAAGGGTTCAGCAGCTGAACTCTTTGATTTCAGCTGCACCCACACTCTCAGCAATTCGATGTTTCTGGAAGGGAGGACTATGATAGTGGCAAACTGGCAATGGAATCTGACCACTGAGCTTGGGAGTCAGTTTCATTTGCCGTCACCGAGGGCTCGGTCCTTGGGGCCCCTTCTTTACATATACAGTGTGTGACCGGGATCATCACTGCTCTTGGAGCGAGGTGTCATCAATGTGATGATGATGTTCAGCTTTATGTAACTTGTCATCTATCTTATGCATAGGCCTATATATGTCGAATAATCGAACAATTATTTCGGAAGTACAGGCATGCATGTCAAAGTATCAGTCTCGAGTGTACCGTACGAAAACGCAGTTAGTATGGTTGAGCATTTGTCAGACACAATCTAAGATCAACGACGAAGCCCTAGCTTCGGGATTATCTGACTGACGCACAGAACTCGATGTTTTTTACCTGTGTGCGCTATTGGATGGCGATTCATCCATCAATGGCTGATCACGTGAATTCACTTTTCAGAATCTGCTTCTGTCAGTTGCGTCCGATACGGGTCATACGGCGTAAACTTATTTCGTTCAATGCTACCGCAACCCTATAGATAGTTCATTCCGCCAATTGATGACTGTAACTATATCTTAACGGGCTGCCAAAGTTAAAAAACGCCAGCTCCACTCGGTCAACTGTGCCGCCCGTCTAGTGGCCAGTGGAGCAAAATACTCGCATAGTCTATATATTATTATCTGCGAGAAACTCTGTATTAGTTTCCTATGAAAAGGCTGAATCGATTGACGATCTCCCTATATGGTTGGAAAGCTTTGTGTTCCAGTCATGAGTGAGCCGTTCACTAGGCCTACGCTCTGCTGCTCTCGGAGATTTATAAGGTTCCTTGCTTCCTCACATCGATGCAGGCACATCGGGATTTCTTGTGCATCAGACTTTCCTTCCTCTGGGAAGAATCTTCCTTTAAATATACATGGACTATTTCAACTGATTCAGCTCAAGCCACCATTTTCTGTTTACCTTAAGTCACACTTGTTAGGTAAGTAAGATGGTCAACGCTTCTGGGAGCTGTTTTAAAGGCGCTGTACGAGTGTTTGTTACATTACATTAAAGTCCTTATCATTGCCTTCTTATAGTCATAGTACAATAATTGGTTTTTTTTTATTTCAGGTAACAACTGTTGGATGGGCAAGCGGATAATCAGGGCAGGTGCAGTTGTCAAAGTCGGCCGATGTAAACAATGCCAGTGTCCTGCTCTCGACAGTCTGCCTCACTGGCGCAAAGCAAGCGGGACTCACGCCATTTGTACCGCAAGACCATGCTGATCATCGGATGTACATGTCCCGTCCCTCTACCGATCTTATCTGACTTCTTTTCATAATCCTATAGGCGCCATCTAGCGAGTATGATGGTAATAGCATACCAGTCTCGTTCCTTTGTTAGCATTGGTCCTTCATTGTGGAATCAGCTTCCTTCTTCGGTCCGGGCTGCACTACTATCTGCTGGTCCTGCCACAGCTTTTCGTTTTCTTAAAACATGCCTTTATTCCTTAGGACTTTTGCACTGGGAGCGCCTCTGATTGATGGAACTGGGTAGAGGCGCTTTATAACTTTTGAAATACCATACAATCGGATCATAATTCACAGATGTCAGCATGAGGCCTGGTATGCACTGCCAGGTGACAGCGTGGACAATAACTAGCACGGCAATTATGGGAAATTTCCCTTGCCATACTGTTCGAATACCTTACCATGTGACTAGAATTCTTTAACAAGTCCTAGACAAAACGGCTCTGCTGTCTTTTGAACAAGACTTCTATGTAGGATATACATATCTATGTAGGATATACATATACATATACATCGACAACGATACAGTGTATAATCGAATACAATGTAACACAATTAACTCGTATCTAGATCTATTGTTTTTAATGTGAAATCTAATCATAAATTTATTGTTCTAATCAGCTATAAAGTTGTTAGTTCGTTTTCATGTGCCAACAACAGAGCCACAACTAAGTCATCATCAATACTACCGTCTCATCATCACTATTTTCACCGCAATCGTTAGCATGCAAGCAGTTGACTTCTTGTGCAAGTGGCCTAGCTATTATCACGAGCTCTTTCTAATATTGTAGTTTCTCGTCGTTCCTATATGGCTGACCATCGATTTTGTCTCTATGTATGTTTATTCGACGTTTATCAGTTTTCAGTTGAAACTTGGCAAATATTGTTGGCCTATTCGTTATAGTAAGGACATTGTACTTCACATTCTTTGCATACAATTCGTTCTTTGGTTGATGACGACTTCTAATAATCTAGAATCCATCATTTTGAGAAATGATCTTCTACTTCTTCTTCCAACTTTTTCTTCTTCCTTTCCCTAATTCTTCCTGCTCTTCGTCCTCCTCATCCTCTTCTTCTTCGCTTTCTCACCATACTTCTAAACTTCTTACGTTATGCCTACCACTTAGGCCTACTACACAAGTCTCAATGCGCTTGTAAAGTTTATAAATAGCCTACCACTTCGCGATTCACCAATTTCACCCGGAAACGTAAAATACCATTATTATTACTACTACTGCTATTATTATTTACTCGAGGTTAAGTGTAACCCATCTGTAAGTGTAAGTGTATACATGGCCCATGATGCAATAAATCTTGTAGGCTAACGTAGGCCTATTGTCAAAAACAACATTAATTATTTAGACCTATCGAAGTAGTTTACTCAACATTTCTTACTCTTGACACATAAACACTGGGGTAAAAAAATTGACGTGAATAATGCGCAAACTGTTAATCCTATTTTATACGATAACTTTATAATTCCGATCCTAAGGAAAGGTGATTGTTTTGCTCATTCTTTCACCAAAACATATAGGCCTATCCAAGGCATTCAGATGCACAGCCTGTGGGTTGAAGGACTTCCTGCCGATGTGCAGACACAACAAAACTAACAGAAGCAATTTATTATCGACACCTGTTGACATAGGCGTCCGCAGGAAGTTTTGTAGCGGGGAGCAAAGTTTTATATTGTTGGCACAGGGACTAACAAGGGTGCCGAAAGCAACCGATCGCGTCACCCTCGGCCCTCGCTCCCGCGATTAGGGGGGTCTCGCGCGGATTCCAACAGTCGCCAGCGCTTCTTGGAAGCATTTGACATGATATGGAGACTGCTGTTAGCGTTCTGGAAGTTGGATCCCGTTTTCAGTTTTAAAAATAAATAATGGCCAAGGACTTACCTCACTAGTTAAGTGTTTATTTCGCATTGAAAATCGTGTTGAGACTGTTGTAATAATCATAATAATCAAAAGATTTTATTTGTGTAAAATCCAGGGGAAGGATATCCCCCCCCTAATTCCTCGACCCCGCGGACGCCCATGCCTGTTGATCTATAGAAAGTTAGACCTACATGTAGGGCCTACATACGAACGAACGAAAGCAAAGATCGCGTGATTATTGGTCTACTGCTAACAAATTATCTCATGGACTTTAATATCTAGCCGGCGAAGTTGTTGATAGTTAACTGTTGATAGTCCTGCAGTTAACTGTTACACAATAACACGTATTTGTATATGGAATAGATAATTAATTAGATATCCCTTGAATATCAGGCGTTTAGAAAGGGTCATTTTATCGTATCGAAAGAACCGATCCTTACAAAAGGTTTCAAAGCACTGGGAACATCGTCACTTGCTTTATAAGCATCTGTGGAAGTAGATTGAATGGCGTCAATCATCTGCCTGGTGTTTAGCTTTTGTCTCCTGGCATACCCTGCCTCAGGTACGTATTCATTGTCATATGTAAATTATACACGTTTTACTCTACCGACCGTAGGTCTCAATCCTTTTCGTTTTGCAATGAATTGGGCGGGTGAGATCCTTTACCACCGATCTCCGCTTGACTGGGGACCACTTCACTTAAGGTCCCTGTGTCATAAGGTCCGGGCTAATCTGGTACATATTGAAACATCAACATTTACCATACCCAGGGGCGTCTACACCATAGAAACCTTGGAGCAAATGCTCCATCCAAGAAATAGGGGAGGAGATCTGTCAGTGTGTGTGCCACCATTTTAGGGGGAAGGAACGGGAAGGGGGAAGAAGAGGGGGAAAGGGACGTTGCTCCAATGACTTATGGGGGGATAGACGCCCCTGACCATACCCATACGAAGGAATACGAGCCTTACATGTGTGCAGTGGCACAACCAAAATACAAATTGAGGGAGCCACCTTTATCCGTAATCGTAATCGTAATCGTAATCTCCAATTTTCTAAAGCGCCACTGTAAAGCGCAGAGCACCAATTTATTCACGAGCCCTGCGTCGTATCCGAAGGGTTGTCCAGAGATCGATGTCCGTTGGTGGTCCGAGTCCGGTTGCCAGAGAGACCACGGAGAGGCAGAGCAGCTGTTACGGAAGGTTTCGTTGAGGACGAGAAAGCTTGGAAGGCAGAGGATCAGATGGATTAGGGTAGGAAATCTTGAACAGGTGAGTTTTCAGTTTGGAATGGAAAGCCTGTGGGGTGATGAGTAGAGGAGCCAGAGGTAGATGACAATGAGTGAGCGGCGGTATTGGTGGAGGAACTGAGAAAATGCGGAATTTTGCGGAATCCCTGCAACTCTAAAGGTGACGTCATTCTCTCAATGAAGATAGAAGCACAGATAGTAAGAAATGCTCTAAAATTGATTGGGTTAGTTTGAACTCGGACTTGTTCACAGATATCGGTTTAGGGCAAGCTGCAAACCTAAACATGGATTGAGAGACGATTGATCTAGAGTGGATGTGAATGATAACGAGAGTAATGCATGCGTCATGATGCTTAATTCCTTTTTCTTTTGTAACAAGCGCCAGAAGCCCATATATCCTATATCAAAATATAGAACCCACACGGCAGATATCATGGATTATAGTAAGAATACATATCATCCCATATTTAAATGGCTCCACTTAAAACCGTACCAATGGTGTCAGTGTGCTTATCTGTACACTTCTGATCTGTTAATCCTGAATGTATGTTAACATCATGATTAGGAAACCGAGTTTGTTTTCAGTGTGGAGCACATGTCTTCCTGCTGATGTTGACACCCTTGATTATCTAGCTAAGTACCTGGACGTCCGCTATGAAGTCGTGAGAAACTTCGACTTGGAGCACCAAGTGACCAGATGTCAGATCAACCTGACCAACACAGGACAGCTGGACATCAACAGTGGACCTGTCCATTGGTCAATATATTTGACCCACATGCGCGGAATTCAAGGGATTCCGGGAAGTGCAAATAATGAAACTGAACTTCCCAACTCCGGTTTCAAGGTGACGCGTATAGTCTAGGCTTGTAATTTCTCTGCATGAAATTTCGATGCATGAAATTGAAGTTTATTTATTTATTTATTCCGGATATTTCTATAGCGCCTCTTGAAGTCAACTACTACTCAGAGGCGCTCCCGACTACAGCATAGGTATACTGTGTCGGAGTTTTCACGCCGAAGCGCCACGAGCAATCGCGAGTTAAGGACTTGCCCAAGGTCCGTACGCAGCGGCTAGAGTGGGATTTGAACCTGCAACCCTCAGGTCACAAGGCGCCGAACTTACCACTGAGCCACCACGCCCCAGAAGTTAATTTCAATGGACAATTGCAGTCTTTCCTAATTGAATCTACCGATGAGTTCATCAGATGTCCGAATCAGTTTCTAATAATATTAGTAGTGGGACAAAATGTACGTTTTAAAATGCAGTGGCTCACATATATACTAATACTCATGTACTACTCAAGTATAGGGCGTATACTACTGAAAGGATGCAATAATTTGACAGGGCGAAAGTGTGATACAAAATGAATCACTTTGACCACTTAGCCAGAGGTGCCTAAGTATTAGCCTCATCTCGGAACCTCCTACGGCTTTGCTGGTCGGTCGCTTGACTGGATGCGCTGACTTCCTCGACGGGCGGACGATGAGAGTCGAGATTGGCTCAGACATTTCAGCCTGGCTCATGATTCTGTGTGGCTTTCCCTCAGGGATCCCTACTAGACCCGCTTCTCTACATCCTGTTCCCTGCGGACCTGACCAGAATCGCACTTTAATCAATATCTGATAGCCTGCGGCGAGATTCGAATCAGATGAACTGCTCATTGGAGGTCCGATGGTTCATCATTACGCTGACGAAGTGCAGATTTACGAGATCTGCCACCCAGCTGACGGCCTCTATTGCGTTTCGAGGATACTGGAAGAAATTGCTGTCATTCAAACCTAAATATCCTCCAATCGCTTCGGCGAAACCTTTGTGAAAGAGCAGTTCATCTGGTTCGGATCTCGACGCAGGCTATCAGATATCGATAAGACTGCGATTCTGACATCATTCCCCAACTGGGCTACGCTGCACGTAGTCGCGATCTGGACATGCTTCTGGACGAGGAACTGACATCGGCCGACCATGTCAGTCAATTCACTCTGTAGGACCTGCTTTTACGAAATACGTCAGATCAGAGTCATACGGTGTAATCTGTCGCACGAAGCTACAGTCACTTTGGTTCATTCTTTCATCATGACGCGTTTGAACTGCTGCAATTCAGTTCTGGTAGGCCTTCCACGCTTTCCGTATCCGTCAGTTTCAGTCCGTCCTTAATTGCGATGTCCGTGGCCAACCTAGGTCCTAGTTTAAAGTAACTCAATAAATTCAGGGTGAAAATTGTCGGAGGTTTGGGGGTTCAAACCCCCAGTCTTTCTTAGGACCCCACAGTTAAGTCTTCATTCCACACCCCAGGGGTCGTTTTCAACCCTTCAGCTGTGCTATTGTGATTTAGTATTATTTGAATCTGAGTCTTTGACAAGAGAAGACATTTTCATGGTCTTCATGTATGCATTTTTGAATCCTCATAAGGAAATCGATTTTGATTCGAGTCTGCTTGCAAAACTGTTAGCGTTGAAATCTGCTGCTTTCAAATTTCGTTGACACCAATTTGCAAAATACGGATAAAATATTCAACTCCACATGGATCAAAGTCTAACCCCCAGTCTTTTTTCTACAATTCTCACACTGAATAAATTGTAATGCGTTTCTTAATAAATATTTCTTTGTATCTGTTCTACCCTTTAACGACGAGCATGTGCTAAAATGTGTGGAAAACTAATCCCTCTCGTCGTTACAGGATAAAATCGCCTTTCTTTATCGCTAAACTGTCCTTAATCTTTCTATATCTTGGATTGATATAACGAGGTCATCTGGTCATCTGGTCATCTTTCTCTGGCGATACCTAGGACCAGAACTGTTCTTGGTCAAAGAGCCTTTTCGGTTGTTGGACTTTGAAACGCTAAGATCTGTTCGTTCGTCTCAGTAGTTTATGTAATTTCATTCACAACTCAAGATTAATTTTTCAAATTGCTTGTCCACCATAGGCTGCCTCTCTGTCTTACGGACTGATCTTTTGGATATTGACTTGATTAGGATGCGGTTTTGGTGTGTCATCGGTTGATGCCTTGCTCATGATAGAAGTTACTAGTTAAAATTTTATATTTTCCGTCCCTGTCCGTGTTCGCCAATTTGCATGTCCTTTGTTTCTTTGCCTGCTTGTCTGTCTTCTTGTCTGTCTGTTGTTCAAATAGCCTCTCTGTATGTCCGCCTGTAGAGATAGGCCTACAAACAATGCATTCCTATTATATCAGTTTACTTACCTTATTTACCTTTAGGCCTACCTCATTTACTCTATGATGCTTACCTACCCATGCCCCACCTTACCTAACTTAACCTTACCAGCCTTAACACACCTGGCATTGCTTTAACTTGATTATCTTACCTCAAGTATAGGTAGCTATATTCCTACAACATTATCATTCCATTCAACCCTGGGCTTAAAAGCTCCAACTTCTGAAATGCCTTTCTCATGCACTAATCCGACAATACACGCATAATATTCGCCGACAGGGTTCTTTTCCTCTTAAGTACGACCTCATAATTATATAAATTCGCCTCTACAGGTTGCTCACATCAACGGATGCCTCTACCGTCTCTGGCCAACGTCGTCGTTCGTCGACTTACACCCTGGACAGACTCTGGTGGTGCCTTTCGTCGCTTCTAATCCTATGATTGCTCTGAGCGACATCTTCCCTAACTGGTACGTCGTTTCCGACAACTGCCCCGAAGCCCGTACCATTCTGAGTACCGTCAGGGATACGAAGTGGTTCACGGCGCCCTTCGATCAGCCGAATAAGTGGAAGACGACACCAAGAGATCTCTACAATCCGTTCACTCCTTCGCAAAGGTACGAAGAGAACTACGTGCCAGATTTAACTGGAAACGGCGTGAGAACTGGAATCTTGCCCACTCCAGTTGAAACAGTTCTAGATGATGTAAAGACTGTAAATATTCGCTACGGTGGCTGGGTCATCGTGCAGCCAGAGGATGGATTAGCTAACGAAGTGAAACTCCTTGCAGGTAACGTCTTACCCTGTCCTAGATACCTCTGGCTCTTGACTCACTCTCATCTTAACTCACTTTACCATACCATACCTGAAGTCATCCTGATACATATGACGCCTCATAATATTATGTTGCTCATGTATTACATTAACGAGTTTAACCTCTGCGTTTGCTGTGAAACACGTAATAGTCATAGTGACGATGTTGGTTTATTAATAATTATTAAAGATATCATAAAGGGAAGTGACTTCCGCTGCTGAAGCCAAAACATTGGGATGTTTTCAATTGTACAATAAACAATCTTTGTTTTTTTTTATCTTCAGGTGCCCTTAATCTGACGATAGTTCCTTCCGGAAGTCCCCCTTCCTCACGCATGATCTTCCTCCAAATCGGACAAGTGTCCAACCCCAACGGAACCCAGTTCCTCGACGGCCCTGAGGCTTACCAACTGGAGATTGACTTCGACCACGAAACAGTGACCTTGACCGGAAGAACGTCGAGCGGAGTGTTCTACGCGATCCAGTCTCTGCTCAGTCTGACGGACTACAGCGACGAAGTTCCAACCGGAGTCGTCCGAGATGGACCGAGGTTCGAATACCGTGGAATGCACATCGACGTAAGTCGAAACTTCCATCCACTGGAAGCCATTCTGCAACTGATCGATGCGATGGTCATCTACAAGATGAATCAACTCCATCTCCACCTCACAGACGACGAGGGATGGCGTCTCGAGATTCCGGAAATTCCAGAACTAACGCAGGTAATGTCTCTACAAAAATTACAGGTACTGAGGACGTCAACGTAGCTCTAGAACAGGCGCTACATAAATTGTAGCGCCGTTTCCACATTACACTACAATCTGAATCGGCCGTTCAGAATGAGGCGTTCATGGTGGACTAGGATAACTAGGGCCTATTTCTGAACTATGCAGTTTCAACTGAGCAATAAGAAATTTGGATTCTTACTACCAATTAAAGAAATTTAAATGTAATTGTAACTACGGCAAAGCGTTTATATAGCGCCTGATGTGAATTTCATGAGCGCAGATGCTATTCGTGCTTAGAGAAGGCGTGAGGCAAAATGTTGTTTGGTATTAGAATTGTTTTAGCTGATGCCAACACAAACAAACATCTTCATAAGACGCCTTTATGCAAAGTGCAGAAGCGGGAAGCCTTAGTTTACATCATCGTCATGGTCATCGTCATCAAATGCTCTACGGTTAAACCGAGTGTACAAGGTACTATAAAAATTGATAGAAGTAAAGCTAATTTAGGAATTTCGGATCGACATTTAGCAGAAATCAGGATGTGTGGCGGATTGGCTATAGGCTAAAGTTGGTTGTAGAGAATAAAATGTTATATAAGGAAATCACAAATTATAACGACTTGATAGTTAAGTTGTTTGGTGAGCTTTAGCTCGTTTTTATATTTGAATGATTTATTGTTTTAATTTAATTTAATCCTCATAAGTACCTATTTCTTTTCAACCCTTTACCCTCTTTCAAACAATTTATTACCGACGCCTAAAGCCGTTTTAGGCCACAACAGCCTAAGTTTAGGGCGACATTTAAAAACAATTCACATTTAGCTTTAAGGGTTTCTCTACGAAACAACGATCGTTGGCCGGTGTATTTAGCAAAATACCACTTATGTAGTGCAGAAGACAATTATAAGCGTATTCTGACTCGCATCACATAGTTTAAAGAAGAAATGGAGGAGATTTAATAGAGACATTCAAGATAGTGACAGAAAGAGATAAAATACCAGCACAAAGGCTCTTTAAATTCTCAAGTGACAACAGAACTAGAGGGCACAGCTGCAAGATTGTTAAAAAATCGGCTGGGACAATAATGCAAAGATTCTTCAGTGCCAGAGTGGTGAACAATTGGAATAAGTTGGACGAGGGGGCTGTTACTGCGGACTCGGTTATTGCATTTAAGAAGAAACTAAATAAACTTGGATACTGGAACGAGGTGCAATTGAGAGGAAGCTCGAGAGAGTGGCTCTGACACAGATGAAAGTCTTCTGAGCCACTTAAAACCTTGTTATGTTATGTTATGTTATGTTATGTTATGTAGTACAGACGCTTGAATAAAGGTTGTAGCACCATGTGCTGCCTTAGACGTAGAACTGCGAGCCTCCATTCTGCATGTAACCGAGACGACGAAAGTTGGAATCATTTGACAAACAAGTCTGTGTAAAACGAGGGATAACGCTCACCATATCGATGCCCTTCGCGTGAGCAAGATGTCATGATCAATTGTGTTTAACGCTTCGCTGACATCTAAAAGGGCGAGCAGCGTGCCCTAGCATGCCATCTGCTGGGCAGCTCTTTCTCCATTACCTGCGATAAAAATGTAAGGTTCGAGACTGGTCAGTGGCTGTTTTTTTAAAGATAAAGTCCACATCTCTTTTACAAAGGTAGAACACTTGCGCACATTTGGCCCGCAGATAAAAATCCTCCAACCAGTGACAAATTGCAAGCTACTCAGGAAAAAATTGTGGAGAGGAATGTTGGAAAGGGTCTAGTCACTCTAGTGTGCACTATTTCTTTGTGGGGTTCATGAGCTCTTTCAGGTCTCCACCGTACACCATTTAACTTAGAACTTGGCATTCTGTCATGAAAGCGTTAGTGTAGCTGAGCCCTCTGTTGCTTTCCGGGGTTCTAAGAATTTCCCAGTTGCAAAAAAAACAGGTAACACTGGACAGCAATTTTTTTTCAGAAGTTTCCATTAAGCTGAACACAAATGTGATTTCAGATTGACTGTATCACGTAGAAATTTGGAAAAAAAACAGGAAATTAGCTATTATTCAATATAGCCTGTTTAATCATACTTCGCATTTGTCTAATGTCTCTTACGTTGTTTCCATACTTTCAAGGATTCAGCTAATTTACGTCACTATTTACGTCATCTTTTGAGAAATACTTTATTAAATAGCACAGTACAAGAAATAAAAATGTTAATAAGTTATTTCAAAGTTATCCATTGGAAAATTGAAACGCATTTAGTGTGAGAAAGTTTATTCGTATGGTACGATCCGTATTAGGGATAATCTTGCGGGAGACGACAACAATACAAAAATTGCCCAGAGACATCAAGAAACTGATCAGAGAAGAGAATAATGAAAGGATGAAACAAGATACAATGAAAAGAAAACGAGAAGCCTTAAAAAAAGCAACTACGCATGCTGCTACTAGATCACAAGCTCATACTTCAAGTTCAATTTTAAAAGACTTCAATATTTGTTATTTCTCAATTTCTTATTAAACCAAACTTATAAAAAAATAACTGTTGTAGATTAATGTTACTTAGTGTTTACTAATAAAGTTGTGTTATTTGCTGATTAAACTCTGTAAACAGGGTTTTAATTTAAAATTGCAAAGTCCCATTTTTCTTTTTCAGTTTTTTTCCGTTTTTTTCGTTTTTTATTCTAAAAAATGACGTTTTTTCCGTTTTTCTTTAGTTTCCAACGTTTTTAACGACTATGATATTCAGTAATAATACATTAAAATGTTTAGCGCTAAGATATAGTAAAATCAGTCGAATGTAATCCAACTTGTTTCAGGTGGGCAGTCGACGGTGCCACGATCCAACAGGAGACCAGTGCCTGATGCCACAACTTGGTTCTGGTCCCACTCTATCCAACTCAGGAACAGGTTACTTCACAGTCAACGAATACAAGTCCATCCTCGCATACGCCGCCAAAAGACACGTACGCGTTATACCGGAGTTCGACATGCCTGGCCACTCCCACGCCGCTATCAACGCCATGCTGGCCCGCTACCGGAAGTACATATCGACAAATGAGACTGCCGCTAAGGAGTATCTCCTATCTGACCTCGAAGATGAGTCTGACTATATTTCCGTTCAGAAATTCACTGACGGTGCAGTCAATCCGTGCATCGAGTCGACTTATAAGTTCCTCGACACTGTTATTGCTTCCGTCAAGTCAATGCACGCCGACATCCAGCCACTGACCCTGTACCATGTCGGCGGAGATGAAGTTCCTAATAATGCCTGGACTGGGTCGCCATTATGTCAACAGCTGAATGCATCGAAGCATGATCTGAGCAGATACTTCTTGACGAGGGCGTCGGAGATATGCGAGAGGCACGGGGTGGACATGGTCGCCTGGGAAGACGGAGTCTACAGCGATGGTGCGCCAATCAACATCTCGTCGCTCGGAGGTCAGAATGTTTACTCAACTGTGTGGGCCAACGTCTGGGAATGGGGTGCTGGAAAGAGAGCGTACGAACTAGCCAACAACGACTACAAGGTAAGTCCAACGTAGGTTTAGTGCAACATTTACTGTATAGAAAACTACATTAGCTGGATCGTCCCAAGACCTAACTTATTCGTTATTTTACATTAATTAATAGAAACCAGAGAAATAAGTAATTATTGTTGTCTAATCCTACTAATTTGAGCCTGTCATGTTAAAGGCCATAAATAAGTATAAGATGAATTATGAAAATCTTTGAAACTAGTCGAATGTCCTTTAAATCTCACCAAGCACATTGGACAATAATTTGGAGCTCTCTAGACTGCTCATTTGAGGTCATTTGTTTGTCTCTAAAGTTCTTGACTCTCTCGGAAGCCTTACTGATAATCGCGGATCTGTTTCCAGGTTATCCTATCCCACGCAACTCATCTCTATTTTGACCATCCGTCTGAGCCAGACCCAGAAGAGCGAGGACTTTACTGGGCCACTCGTATTACTTCACCCCTAAAAGTGTTCGGCTTCATGCCGGATTCAATCTACGAAAACATTGGACTCGACGGATCTGGTCATCAACTCAATAAATCCAACATTTGTGCTACGTACGGATGTCCACCCTTGGAAGATGACCACAGCAGAGCAAACATCATTGGTAACGCCAGCGCATGTAGAATGCTGCATTTTACAATAGGCTATTGTCAATTCCGGCAATTTCTCTAAAGGCACCACAACAACTTAGGTCAAGGAGACCAGCTCATTCATTCTGTCATATCAATACAGGAGAGCAGCCGAGTTTCTTGGTCAGTTTCAGTGTCAGTTTAAAATGCAGAAATGATATGTCGGAAGTGTAGTGCAGTTCGGTTTCGTTTTCCGAATTCTGTAGTCAAAGACAACATAATCATTGCCGAGTGTTTTTCAACCATAATTCAGTGGCCCCATTCTCTCGTTTCCATCACCCTCCTCCCCTCCCTTTCGTTCAGATTTCATTACTCCAGTAAAACTGAATAAAATAGTAAGCAAGTGTGATAAAGTAACCATAAAGACATGTTTTTCGAGACTAATTAGCCAGTTGTTACTGTAACATTAACTTCCATTTACCAATGAGGGTTAATAGTCCATTATTCGCTTGGCAGTGGGTTATGAACTACTGTGTACTGCGATCGTCATTTATTCTGTTTTACATTTAAACAAAAACATTACAGCCAAGAATTTTGGATCATTCAGTTCGGTGACACTATTCGGTTGAATGCAAGAAACTTGCCAATTTGATTGAACATTTAGAAAAGGGGTTCCTAACCTTTTCTATACACTGCACCCCTAGGAAGTGTTTGATCAATGTTCGCACCCCAAAACAAAGATAAATATCAGGTTGGGAACCTCTGACTCAGAACGTGTCGACGACCACAGTTAAACGATTTACTGCATGATGTATAAACTATGAAACTTCACGCACTAATTCACTCACTTAATTACTTAATAACTTTCTTAGCAACTTACTTTCATACTTCCTACTTATCTATCACTCAATACACCTATCTTATTCACTCACTCACTCACTATGTCAGTCACTCACTAACTCGCTCACTCATTCACTCGCTCACTCACTCATTCACTCAACGTGAATCTCATCTGACTGTTATCAATGCGGGAGTGTCAAAATAGTTATAATGTTTTAAATAATTACGTTTAATAATTTATATGAAATTCTTTAGGAATTCAGGGACAGCTGTGGAGTGAGGTGACTCGTTCACAGAATCTTACCTACATGATCTTCCCACGGCTGGTTGCTCTGGCAGAAAGGGCGTGGCACCGCGGCAGTTTCGAGACTGAACCAGACGAAGTCATCCGGAGTAAAACCCTGAAAGGGGAGTGGCAAACCTTCGCCAATCTCATGGGTTACAAAGAGTTCCTCAGACTTGATGGACTTGGTGTAAAATACAACATTGCACCAGCTGGGGCAAAGTAGGTATAATAATTTCAATTTCAATAAGTTTACCTCAACCTCACTTAATTAGTAATTAGAAGTCAACGACATAGGATGGATAAAAAATTTGCAGATGACTCAAACGGCAGTTTATGCATCTAACGTGGCAGAGGCTGAGTTTTAATCCATCTTTCATGAACTTACATTTGACTCGTACACACGAACTTCGTAGATCCCAAGAATCACAGCAGTTGGTCTACAAGTACAATTTCGCCATTGAATCACCTACAGACACGTAGGACGACATAGTGCATTATTTTGAGAAGCACAATAATGGTTCGATTCTAGCACAATAATGGTTCGATTCTAATTTCTAGTTATATTCCTCTCGTCTTGTATATCATCATTACTAATGCCACCACAACCATTGTAATTTCCGACTCCATCTACACCATCCATGTTTTATACTACTCTTCTTTTCTTCTTCTAATTCCTTCTCCTCCTCTGTATTCTCTTCCTTTCCGCCTTTAAAACGCGGGCGTCACAAATATATTATACAGTTAAAAATAAAAAAATTTGTATGCAAGTCTTCTCATTGGATTGGAAATGAATTAAATTGCATATATTTTTCAGAATCGACCCTGATAACTGCAGCCGGGTTCTAGTCACTTCCGGTTTTCCAGGGCTTCCAATTGTCTATTCCATGGATAATGGTTCAACATGGACGTCATGTAATGACATTATTACCCTTCCGGCAGACCCAATCTACCCGCTGGACATTCAACTTCGTGTCTTGTAAGTAACGCAACTTTATGGCTGTTGTCAATGATTCCTGATTCCTGAAATGAACTGAATAGGTTAAGAATGCATGCAACAATCAAAAGCCTATTTGACATCATTCAGTACCCTTAGGCCCTATATTTTGCCGTCAGTCAGCTCTACTGTGTGGAGCTAGAGCATCCGGCGCAAACCTAGGCTGAACCCGCCAGCATTTAAGGTCAGAAGGGGGGCGGCAACGAATCGAATGCAGAATGTTTGTTAGAGATTGTGAATAATCCAATCGAGCATCCCTCGGGATGTGTCTGAGAAGAGGTTTGCCAACCTCTGGATATGTTATTGGGTCTCGAAGCGATGGCTCAGCTTGCATATGAATGGCGTCAAGCTGTGCTTCCCCTTTCTCTTCACATAATATTATGGCGTCCCACAACGGTGGCCGATCAGACCCAGGGCAAGGATTGTCTCGCGGACCGGAGGCTAAGCTGTCCTTTACGAGGCAATGCCTGCAAACTTTCCTGCCTGCTCGGAGGGCAATAAAATGGATAGCCGTCAAGTACTCCCATTACCGTTGTGCGTGGGAAGTTCCGAGAAAAAAGCAACAGAAAGCGTGGAAAACGGTAACTAGGAGAACATAAAATATCTGAGCGAATAAAACTGTAGAACCACCATGAACACAGACTGAGAAAACGATTTTAAAGTGAAGAGGAACCTAATAACAAACGAATAAAACCAATAGGGCTACACCAGCGTATCATTAGGACGAGGCTATCCCAGAGAAAAAAATATTATTAATATTATTATTATGTTTATTATTGTTACTGTTGTTATCAATTTAAAGTACTAATTAAGTTACAGTCACAAGTACTGAGTAATAATCAAGAAAGAGCGGCCAAGGTTAGTATAAACTGATAGTTTGTTTGCTCCTGTTGCCAAATATTTAATGCATGACTGCAGCTGTATTACTTATATTGCGTATTAAATAAATTCCAAATGCTGCCGGAAATAAGTAGCGTGCTTGTGTCATTTTTGTTGACAGGTCGGCAGATAGGTCAAGGTCATCTCGCCAAGTGACTCTTACGGTGGATGGATCCGGTGAAAATTTCTGTAGCTCGAAGAATCTCTTCCAGTCGGCTTCGCTGTTCTATCCCAGTCTCATACTATGCTTCACTGTTCTAATTGCACTAGTTCCTCTCTTCTTTTAATTATTTTTTCATGAAACACTGGGGTGGAGAGATGATTGAAAGGTAACATGCTGGCATGAAGATCAGAAGGACGCGGGTTCGATACCCGCTAGCCCCGTAAAGGTTGACTCAGCCTTTTCACTTTCTACACTCCCTGCACTCCACTCCCTGTAAAATGAGCAGATGAACAGATGGGCGCCTTGCAGGCCGCGATGCATGTTAAATTCGACACCGGTTAAACTTGTTATCTTCTGCTACTACTATATCATGTAATCTTACTGTATACTTGTCAGTTTGAATATAATAAACGAATATTATTGTTTTATTATTACTTTTAATAAACTACCAGGGGCTGACATTGGTTAAGCCATGGGCGATAACTGAAGGCTGTATTATTTCTTTGTGTGAAAGTGATTGTAGGTTAGAGAATTTTTGAAAGTTAGACTACGATTCTTGAGTTGAACCGTACATTTAGCTAACTTCGATCATCAGTGGTTAAGCACTTAAGCAGACAATGCTGCCTTATTTTGAGCGGAATTAAACCCCAACAAATTGCAAGTTGGTACTTTTTGAATTTCTAGAGCATCGTCAAGTAACTGTTCAATTTGTGGAATTTCCTTGTGAATAAACCTTATAGTAATTTCATAAAAAGTCATCAACATTACGTGAAAGATCTTTTATTGCTATAGGTCTTCGACTACCTTGTTTCCTGGTAGTTTATAGAACAGCAGTGTAATAACTGGCAATTGAGGTAGATGAGGTAAATTAAAATTGAGTAAGATCAGTGAGATACAACAGTAGGAATAATCCGTTCATACAGCTATTCAGTTGATGCAGACTAACAAAAAAATATGGATGCATATAATTAGGCAGTATTATATTCACCGCAATCATATCATGCAAGCAGTTGACACCTTGTGCAAGTGGCCTATTTATCATGAGCTCTTTCTAATTTTATAGTTTCTGGTCGTTTCTATTTAGCTGACCATCAATTTTTATCTCGGTGTATGTTTATTGCATATTTATCAGTTTGCAATACATTGAAACTGGGCAAATATTGTTGGCCTATTCGTTACAGTTAGGACATTGTACTTCACATTCCTTGCATATAACTCGTTCTTTGGTTGATAAGGACTTCTAAGATAATCTAGAATCCATCATTTTGGCAAAATGGTCTTCTTCCACTTCTTCTTTCGACTTTTTCTTCTTCTTCCTTCTGCTAATTCTTCATTTTCTTCGTCCTCCTCGTCCTTTTCTTCTTCACTTTCCAATCATGCTTCTAAACTACTTATACTAGGCCCACCACTTGCTACACACGCCTCACTGCAATTCTTTAGTATACAATAGGGCCTACTACTGCTAAGTGTTTTACAAGGTGTTGAGGGCTTAGAAGAAACGTGAAATGCACACTGAGGTATATCTTGCAAATATTTTTTAAAGCAGGAAGAGAAGCAATAGGAAAAAAGAGAAACACCAGAAGAAGAAGTGAGAGAATAAAATGGGCAATGAGGTAATAATAATAACGATAATAATACTCATAATAATTAGATTAACTTCACGAATAATAATAATTCTATAAACATAGCGAATAGTGGTAATTCCAGATGTATTATTAATCATTACTTCTACTGCTACTAGTACTACCACCACCACCACCACTATTACTGCCATGTTTTATTGTTAATATTA
Source organism: Allolobophora icterica (assembly GCA_963556255.1). Lineage (NCBI taxonomy): Eukaryota > Metazoa > Annelida > Clitellata > Crassiclitellata > Lumbricidae > Allolobophora > Allolobophora icterica. Next base: position 46,045,221 of record OY744605.1, read on the forward strand.
TTGTTAAAAGTTGTTCGAGGTAAAAAAAAAACCTCCCTCAGGGATTTCAACATTATCTATAAGCACAGAATTGTCTGGAATGGACGCTATTCGTCAAGGTCTAAATTGGTTAAAAAAGGTGGTTTAGCGGACATTCCCCATAGCGGTACTGAGGTTCTGTTCCAGAGCAGAAAGGAAGTCCACTCCCTCGTTGCTAATTGGATCCAGTGTTTCAAAAGCCAAGGAATCAATAAGATGGTTACCAAACAGTTGACAATATTTGAGTTGTTTGCGGGCCACCGTCGCACTCCCTCCTGATAAGCATCGGAGAGATAAGCTGTCAAGATAACGGTAACGGTCGAATCCCAGATAACTCAGCAACCAGAACGCCACGTAATAAGGGTTAGGCCAGCGCGTGTCAAACTGCGAAAATTAGGTCGTTCGCGGTCGCGAGTCTATAGAAGATCGCCCGTGACTGCCTATGGGACCAGAATTTCTGTCGGTGGGCCTGCTCGTTTATTTCTCAACCCTGGAAACTTGGTGAGGAATTTCAGAGCTGATAAACTAATCGACACCTGTTGATTACAATTATGTAACAGAAAGATTGCACGCGAACGATAGAAATCAAAGGTCGCCTGATAATCATTCTTCTGCTAACAAAAGTATATCGTGTTTCAAAGGTCATTGTGACTATTCCCTTACGGTTCTTGACACGCATAGGCTTTTCTACGCATACGACGACAGCTTACTTTTAAAAAGCGACTGGAAAACCAATGCAGCGCGTCGTTAAAGTCTTAAAAAGCTGGCGAAGTTGTTGATATTAAGTCTTGCATCAACTGTTCCACAATAACACGTTTTTGTATATTCTTTGAATATCAGACGTTTAGAGAGGGTCATTTTATCGTATCGAAGAACCGATCTTTACAAAGGTTTTAAAGCACTGGGAATAGCGTCACTTGCTTCATAATTATCTGTGGAAGTAGATTGAATGGCGTCAATCTTCTGCCTGGTGTTTAGCTTTTGTCTCCTGGCGTACCCTGTCTCAGGTACGTATTCATAGTCAACTGTAATATCATCCTACATTTAAATGGCTCCACATAAAAACCGTGTCAATGATGTCAGTGTGCTTATCTCTACACTTCAGATCTGTAAATCCTGAATGTATGCTAACATCATGATTAGGAAACGGAGTTTGTTTTCAGTGTGGAGCACATGTCTTTCTGGTGACGCTGCCTATCTTGATTACCTGGCTACATACCTGGACGTCCGTTATGAACTCATTAGAAACTTCGACTCGGATGACCAAGTGCCCAGATGTCAGATCAACCTGACCAACACTGGAGATAAGGACATCACTGGTGGAGCTGTACAGTGGACAATCTACTTGGCCCACAGTACCGGAATTCAAGCCTTTCCAGGAAGTCCAAATAACGAAACGGAAATTCCAAACACCGGTTTGAAGGTGAGACGTGTAACCTTTTTCGATTTATGGTATCTGAATAAATTCTAATAATTATTACAAGCCGGACTATGTGTATTTTCTCAAATGCAGTGGCTAATTGACAGTAATTGTCTCTCACGTGTAGGCCCTAGTACTGATAGGATGCGATAATATGACTGGCCAAATGCTAAAGATAGAACCTCGAGAAAAGTTTAATAAAATAAATCGCTTTGGCCTAAAATGCCTCAGGGTGTGTCATAACTCGTAGACATAGAGTCTCTCCATGGTTCGACGGTGAATGTCTTTCTCTTCGGCGTCAGGCGTGTCGTCTCGAACGCTTCTCCCAGCGCATGCGCTTGCCAGCCGATCGGTCAGCATGGATCCATTTCGTCCGAGGGATGCACCGACGTCATAGTGAGAAGGAAAAGGATTACTGGGAGCGCCGGATATCATCCAACCCCACCGACCCACAGCCGCGTTGGTCGACTTTCAACGACCTGCGCGGCCGTCATCGATCAGCACCATCGTCTTGTGGTCCCTCCTTCACTGCATCCGACTTCTCGAACTACTTCGCTGCTAAAATCCAATCGATTTGCAACGACACCACACAGATCCTCCTCCGCCCGATTTTCCTCCTACCGACCATCGGCTCTCAGTTCTTCACGAGATCTCCAGTCTCGAGCTGCACAGCATCATCTTGGCTTCAGCAGCGAAATCCTGCGAGCTTGACCCCTTCCTCCTATTCTGCTCCAGGATTACATCGATGTCCTTCTACCTTTCCTGACCCTCCTATGCAACTCCTCGCTCCGAGACGGTACTCTTCCAGTTTCGCAGAAGAGGTCGATCGTCACTCCTATCCTCAAAAGCGCCGATCTCGACTCTTCGGACACTGCAGACTTTAGGCCCATTGCGAACGTCTCATTTATTTCTAAAATCATCTAGAAATTAGTCGCTCAGCAATTACTGGCTTATCTTGACACTAATAACTTACTTCCTATTTAACCTTGCTTCCGCAAAGGTCACTCTACCGAAACCCTTCTCATTGGCCTTCTCTCTGATCTCTATGACACAATTGATCCCAGGTCTCCCTTCTAGCACTCCTTCGCTGTCAGCGCTGCCTTTGACTCGATTGACCATGCCATCCTCCTCAATCGTCTATCTGAAAAGCCCTTGAGTGGCTAGCTTCCTACCTTTGTGACGCTCCTCGTTGGTTGTTTACTGTTTGACCAGGTCACTATGGACCCCAGTCATTTTTGGCCTTCCTCAGGGATCGGTCTTGGACCCGCTCCTCTATATTATCTTTACCTCTGATCTCACTCGTCTTCTTGCCATCTTCTCTTTGTCCAACCAGTCATTTGCTGACGACATACAGGCTTACACCCACTCCTTTCCCTCTTACGCAGCTGCTGCAGTCCGCCTATGTGCCATTCCACCGACTTCTTGACTGCCTGGATGTCTTCCAACCACCTTCGCTTGAATCCCTCTAACACTCAATACATTTGGCTGAGCACCCCTAGGTAGCTTGCCTAAGATTAATCACTCTAGTCTTACCTCTGAGTTCCCCGTATTGTCTTCTTCATTCCACCTCCTTCAGAGATCTTGGCGCCATCTTGGATTCAGAACTCACCCTCTCTCCACATATCTCGCAGCTGAACCGCGCTTGCTACTTTCAGCTGAGACAGCTTCGCGTGGTTTCCCGCTCTCTACCCCCTTCCAAATCTGCTGCTACTTTCGTTCATGCGTTCATTACCAGTCGGTTTGACGACTGCTGCTCCCTCTTTATTGGGCTTCCCCCCCCTTACTCGACTGGACTGCCTCGAACGCGTGCTGCGTTGCTCTGCGCGCTTGGTCTGCGATTTCCTAAATTTGGCAACGTCTCTGAATACATGCGAGATGTCATCCACTGGTTACCACTCTTGCAACGAATTGTCTACCAGGTTGCCTCCATTGTCTGGCAATGTTAGCTTGGCCGTGGTCTCTCCTCTCTGCGCGAGGTTTGTTCTCGTGCCTCTGTTCCACCTGGTCTCCGCTCTCTTCGCTCTGCCACTCGTGGTGACCTCTCTATTCCTTTCACACGCACCGCTACTATGCAGTAGCGTGCTTTCTCCGTCGTTGGTCTCACAATTTGGAATGGGCTTCCTCCTCCGCTGACTCGTCCACCACTTTCTTCTCTGCTCTTAAGACTCTTCATGTTCGCCGGGGTTGGGCTGGGACCGCCTCTGAATAGGTTCCCTGCAGGGGGGCTATATAAATGCTCATTTGATTGCTTGATTGATAGACATTACTGTGAGTCATAACGCATGCATTAATCTCGTTATCATTCACATCCAATTTAGATCAATCATCTCTCAAGCGTTTTATGATCATACAGCCATGTTCAGGTTTTCAGCTTATACCTTAAACCGATAGCTGTGAACAGGTCCGAGTTCAAACTAACTCAATCAATTTTACAGCCTTTCTTAATATCTATCTATCCTATTAACGCCTTTCTGTTTCGAAACCTTGTCCACAGTGAATCACTCGAACTGATTCAATAATATTTGATAATCTTTCTCTGGTCAAAACCTAGGACTAGAACTGTTCTTGGTGAACCAGCCTCTTCGGTTGCTAACCCTAGATGTTTTAACTCTGTCCGTGCAAGTTTCTGTCCATTCTGCTCGGTCGCTGTTGTCATTTCATTCACAAATTAAGTCTTCAAAATGCGTATCCACCGTTGGCTGCCTCTCTGTTTTGTTAGACTGATCTTCCGGATGCTTACATGATTATGGCTCGCTTTTGGTGCGCCATCGGCTGATGTATTAAACCGGAATGAGGAAAGTTACTAGTTACAGTTTCAATTTATGTTTTCCGTTTCTGTCAGTGTATCCATGTGCCTGTAGTTGTGTGTTTCTATCTGTGTGTCGTTTCGTCCTTTTGTATGTCTGTGCCTGCTTGTCTGTCGGATTGCCTGTCTGTCTATTTGCTCGTCTAGAGAGACATGAAGAACGCATTCCTATTACATAACCATTCCTGTTCAAGTTCAGTCCGTTTATTATAGCACAACAACCAAGGCAGTTTCAAGCATACATTGCAGTCAAATACGTTACCAGGTTGAGTATCGTAAAGTGTGCCCCAAAGGGACAAGTCCCGCTATCCAGGGCACCCGAGAGATGATCACTGGCTGAAAGGGGACAAATTAGGCCTAAATACGAAGACATTAATTCGTATTATATTAACTAACGTCTAATCCAAGTTCAGTTTAAACAAAATAATGCAAGACTTAAGTAATATTAAATACTTATTCAAGTAGTCTATTGGATAACCCTTGGTTCATGATGCAAGACCTTAGCAAATTTTTAAAGCAGCTTAGAGACAGTGCCAAGGTTAATTCTTAAAGTGGCCTATTCATGTGTCGGTACCACATACCTTATCTCATCATATTTTAACTCTCTTTACCTTATCAGGCTTACCTTCGCATGCCCTGCTTTACCTCTAATTATGAGGATGTACTTCAGAGGAAAAGAGCCTGGTAGCTGAATAATTACACGTGTCTTGTTAAACGAGAAGCTGTAGGAAAGGAACCGATTTCTTCAACTCAAAGCTGAATGAAATGATGAAATAAAATGAATATATAGCTAATCACTTAATAAAGTTAAAGCAATGCGAGGTAAGTTAAGCCTGGTAAGATAAAGTTAATTATATAAATTCCCCTTTACAGGTTGCTCACATCAACGGATGCCTCTACCGTCTCTGGCCGACCTCGTCGTTCGTCGACTTACACCCAGGAGAGACTCTGGAGGTGCCTTTCGTCGCTTCTAGTCCTATGATTGCTCTGAGCGACATCTTCCCTAACTGGTACGTCGCTACTGACGACTGCCCTGAAGCCCGTACCATCCTCAGTACCGCCAGGGATACGAAGTGGTTCACGGCGCCCTTCGATCAGCCGAATAAGTGGAAGAGAATACCAAGAGAGCTCTACAATCCGTTCACTCCTCCGCAAAGGTACGAAGAGAACTACGTGCCAGATTTCAGTGGAAACGGCGTGAGAACTGGAATCTTGCCCACTCCAGTTGAAACAGTTCTAGATGATGCAAAGACTGTAAATATTCGCTACGGTGGCTGGGTCATCCTGCAGCCAGAGGATGGATTAGCTAACGAGGCGAACTTTCTCGCAGGTAACGTCTTACCCTTCCTTACCGTACCATAACACAAACTTATCTTAGCTCCAATAAAATACCATACTATCCCATACCATACCATAGCTTATCTTAATGTACCCTATAGGCCCTATAGCACACATGACGTATCATAATGAGCTTATTATGTTACACATGTATTACATTCATAAATTCAATTTCTGCGCATATTGTGCACACGACGAAGTCACCGTAACGATCTTGGTTTAGGTTCAACTTTCAATTATTAAAAATATCATGAAGGGAAGTGACATCCGCTGCTGAAGCCAAAACATTGGGATGCCTTCAATTGTAGAATAAACGATCTTTGGTTTTTTTTCACAGAAGCCCTTGATCTGACGATAGTTCCTTCCGGAAGTCCCCCTTCCTCACGCATGATCTTCCTCCAAATCGGAGATGTGTCCAACCCCAACGGAACCCAGTTCCTCGACGGCCCTGAGGCTTACCAACTGGAGATTGACTTCGACCACGAAACAGTGACCTTGACCGGAATAACGTCGAGCGGAGTGTTCTATGCGATCCAGTCTCTGCTCAGTCTGACGGACTTCAGCGACGAAGTTCCAACCGGAGTCGTCCGAGATGGACCGAGGTTCGAATACCGTGGAATGCACATCGATGTAAGTCGAAACTTCCATCCACTGGAAGCCATTCTGCAACTGATCGATGCGTTGGCCATCTACAAGATGAATCAACTCCATTTCCACCTCACAGACGACGAGGGATGGCGTCTCGAGATTCCGGAAATTCCAGAACTCACGCAGGTAAGGTCTCTACTAAAACTGCATATACTGAGAGCGTCTGCTTCGCTCTTGAAGAGGCTCCACATACAGTAAATTATATATTATATTCCATCTGAACTGGACATTCAGGATGAGGCGTTCATGGTGGACTAGAAAAACTACATCTGAACTATGCAGTTTGAACTTAGCAATGACAAATTTGGATTCTTGCTACATGTTAAGCCAATTAAAGGAATGTAATTGACCTTGTAACTGCGGAAAACATTATATAGCGCCTTTTGTGAATTTCTCATTAGCGCAGGTACTATTAGTGTTTAGAGAAAGTGTGAGACAAAAAGTTGTTTGGTATTAGAATTGTTTTAACTTATGCCAACACAAACAAACATATTCATAAGACGCCTGCATGCAAAGTGCAGAAATGGGGCGTCATAGTTTACAATATCATCGTAATCATTATCATCATCACCATCATCTCCTTAATTCATTCCCAAGATGCTAAATGCACATCCGCAATGGACCAAAGTTCCGTAAATTTTCGATCGACTATTTGCATAAAACCAGATGCGTTGTAGACCGGCCTCAGGGCTTAGGCCTAATGTAGGAGTTTTTAAAGTGTTACAGACTATGTAACGATTTGATTGGATTACAAATAATCTTACGCAATCAATCAATCAAATTCGTTTATTCTCAAAAGCACGTTGACAAAATCGAAGATTGTAACATAGTACAACTAATTATCATAAATAATAGTTCATAAGTAATTGGGAAATTATGACTGTAGGCATATAATATAATTTGAGGTAAGTCTAGGATAAGATTATTATAGGTTAATTGTTCAGTAGCAGCCAGCAGCAGGACTTGCAAAGAGAGTTCACATGGTCCGCTATGACACACACAGTCAAGATGTTCTGAGTCAAACGTATGGCACAGACAGCTCAGTTATACGTAGTCGGATAGCTGCAGTTATACGTAGTCGGATAGCTGCTGGACAAGCGCTCCCACGGCAATGATGAGTTGACTTGAGGACTGAGGAGTCGTGTAAGGATGTACCGAAGCGATCGGTCACCATCATTGTCCATTCATCCACATGGGAGCAAAGTCAGTCCAGAGGTTGTCAAGCGATTCCGCAAGAGGTTCGGAGACACGCTATCAAGACGTCGCGATCGACTGAGTCAAACGCTGCACTTTACTCCCAACATAGCGAGTAGCCTAACACGACCATATTTGATGTCGTCACGTATGTCCAAGGTGAGTCTGAGAAAGACTGTCTTCGTAGAATCTCCCTTCCTGAGCCCGAACGGTCGTATCGCCATCACGTCGCTTCTATGTAGCTTGCCAGTTGCTAGACAGCTTTTTCTTCGTTATCTCCAATAATGATGTACGGTTGACAAATGACAATGACAAATGACAATGACAAATGACAATGACAAATGACAATGACAAATGACAATGACAAATGACAATGACAAATGACAAAATCATTTATTGAAACCAGAGGTCAGAAAAACAATATAGCGACTCAAATACAGCCTGGTGACTAAAGGATGTCCCAAAAGGGATGAACTCCCGCTACGGGGACACCTATATTACCCAGATTGATTACAGAGCGCAGGAAACCAATACGAAATCTTAACTAATACTTCTGTAAGACAAAAGGAAGTAAATCCACAAAGCTTAACTATACTGCCGACACCTGGGCAGTAAGAATGAGAAAAACAAAAACAAAAGGAAAAATAATATAAGAGTAGCAAGGGAAAAAATCAAAAAAGAAGAAAAAATGAATCCGAGGATATAATATACAAAGATTAATAATCATGGGAGACTCAAACAGAGGGGAACGCACCAATCGATTGAGCAAAGGGGGCGGGAAACCCCCTTGCTATGAGTAGATTTCATTGATGTACCAAGTTGCAGGATTTCTTCAGGCGTAGTAGGAAGACGTCCAAAAGAATTGGGTAACGGCGGATTGAGGTAGTCTGAGAAGGAGGTATGTGCGGCCGGGATCTGGTCCGCTAATGACTGGACAATGCTGGTAAAATAATTGTTAAAAGCAGTAGCAATTAGAAAAGGATCCTTGCTTTCAATGCCATCAATCATCAAAGATTCCAAGGGAGGGTCCCTCTCGCCCATTTTGACAGTGAATTTTCTCTTATTAGCATCAGTTGGGTTTCTTAAATATTTTATGTAAAGTCCAGCCTTCCTTTTCGCGGACTTAGCTAGGCCTTGTGTCATCCACGGATGTTTGGTTTTAATTTCTAGTTGATGATGTTTTTCAGATTCTAGTTGATGATGTTTTTCAGATTCAGTTCATATTTCTTAATGAAAGATAGACCATTTGCCTTAATCCAACAACCAAAGCCGAACTGCCGAGCTCGTCAAGAAAAATCGCGGAGATGAATATTGGAATAGGGTCTATTGTGCGCATTCATTTGCGGAGGACGTAACATAAGATCTTTCAGGTCTCAACCGTACACCATTTCAAACTTATCCAAACGGCCTTGTCTCATGAAACGTTGGTCACTTTGAGCCCTCTGTTACTTACCAGACATGCAAGACTCTCTCACTCATATTGCGCATGTATTCCTCAGCGGTTAACATTTATTTCGTACTATAACTTTCACTTGTTTAGAGCTTAGATCTAATGAAATAGATCAAGTGTAATCAACTTGTTTCAGGTGGGCAGTCGACGGTGCCACGATCCAACCGGAGACCAGTGCCTGATGCCACAACTTGGTTCTGGTCCCACTCTATCCAACACAGGAACAGGTTATTTCACGGTTAACGAATACAAGTCCATCCTCGCATACGCCGCCAAAAGACACGTACGCGTTATACCAGAGTTCGACATGCCTGGCCACTCTCACGCCGCTATCAACGCCATGCTGGCTCGCTACCGGAAGTACATATCGACAAATGAGACTGCCGCCACGGAATATCTTTTGTCTGACCTCGACGATGAGTCCGACTATATTTCCGGTCAACTATTCACTGACAGTGTAGTCAGTCCTTGCATCGAATCGACTTATAAGTTCCTCGACACTGTGATAGCTTCCGTCAAGTCAATGCACGCCAACATCCAACCACTGACCCTGTACCATGTGGGCGGAGATGAAGTTCCTAATAAGGCTTGGAGTGAGTCGCCATTATGTCAACAGCTGAATGCATCGAATCATGATCTGAGCAAGTACTTCTTGACGAGGGCGTCGGAGATATGCGAGAGGCACGGGTTAGACATGGTCGCCTGGGAAGACGGCGTCTACTACGAGGGTTCGCCAATCAACATCTCGTCGTTCGGGGGTCAGAATGTCTACACAACTGTGTGGGCCAACATCTGGGAATGGGGCCTTGGTGAGAGAGCCTACGAACTAGCCAACAACGACTACAAGGTAAGTTCAACTTAGGTTCAATGCACCTTTTGCTTTATGGAAAACTACATTAGCTGAATCGTCAAAATACCTGTGCATTGTTTTATAGTAAACTATAGAAACAGTGTTCAATTGAGAAACAAGTAATCATTGTTGTCCAATCCATGAAAATCTGAGCCTGTCATTTTACAGGCCATAAATAAGTATGAGATAAATTTATGATTATCTTTTAAACTAGTCGAATGTCCTTTAAATCTCTCCAACCACATTGGACAATAATTTGGAGTTCTCTGGACTCTTTTTGAGCTCAATTGAAGTATTTGTTTATCTTTAAAGTTCTTGAGTCTCTCGGAAGTCTTACTGATAATCATGAGTCTGTTCCAGGTTATCCTATCCCACGCAACTCACCTCTACTTCGACCATCCATCTGAGCCAGACCCTGAGGACCGAGGACTTCACTGGGCTACCCGTGTCACTTCACCCCTAAAAGTGTTCGGCTTCATGCCGGATTCAATCTATGAAAACATTGGAGTGAACGGATTTGGTCAAACACTCAATAAATCCAACGTTTGTGCTTTGTACGGATGTCCGCCCTTGGAAGATGACCAGAGCAGAGCAAATATAATTGGTAACAGTGGCGTACGGAGCTGAAATGCCGCCCGGGGCGAGTGCCCAATATGCCGCCCTTGGACACTTAATTTTCTATATGCTATTTTCTCTAAGATATTGCATAACGATCATATTACATAGGCTATTCAATTTTATTTGTGCAGTTTATAGAGTCCTAGCCTTTCTAGATTTTTCACTTTTCACTGTATTTATTTTGTGATTATCCGTTTTAGCTATACATTTTCAACTCACTGAAATTTATTTTATTACATAATTAAAAACATTGTTATTGCATGACTTGCGAGTTGCGACTGTCGCTGACTCACTGTGATATGTTGAATGAATAAGACTTCAATAAGTGATCATTTCAAATTCAAATTAATGACAAAATAATGCAGTCAATTTCTGTTAAACTCAGAAAACTTTTAATATTAATTTTAAAAAGAGGTCTAGAGTAAGTGGTGAAATGCTGTGGTGGCGATATTGATAGTCTGTGATTCAATTTTATTCCAAGTAATAAATTCGTGTAGATACCTATACATATAATATATATACATGTATATATGTATATTATATGTATATATAATTATATATATATTATGATTATGAAGGGCGGCAAAAAATAAGAATATATATACTTTAAAGTTTGCTGTATGTAGTCTGTTACTCTGTTTACTAGATAATGCGATTCTGCTTCCTTTACTGCAATTCTGTTTAGTGTTTAAAGTAGAGAGTGTGATGTCGTCCCTAACGATCAACGGAAGGCAAGCTGACTTGACTAAAGTGACAGTTTCTTTCCTTCTTTTTCTTTTTTGTCTCTCCTACTTTTTCCTTTTTATATCCAAAATTTACTCTTTTTATTTTTCTGTTACCCTATTTTGCCGCCCCTAGAAAAGTGCCGCCCGGGGCGACTCGCCCCCTCTGCCCCCCGTTCGGTACGCCACTGGCTACTGACCAAGAACTCGGTTGGTCTCATGGATTCATTTGACTGAGCGTATAAGATGGTCTCCTTGACATAGGTATTTGTGGTGCCATTAGAGGATTCTGGAATATACATTACATTTACGATATCGTCAACTGCAGGACTCTCAACATGCGCTGTCGTTACCAATCAGTGGCGTACCGAACGGGGGGCGGAGGGGGCGAGTCGCCCCGGGCGGCACTTTTCTAGGGGCGGCAAAATAGGGTAACAGAAAAATAAAAAGAGTAAATTTTTGATATAAAAAGGAAAAAGTAGGAGAGACAAAAAAGAAAAAGAAAGAAAGAAACCGTCACTTTAGTCAAGTCAGCTTGGCTTCCGTTGATCGTTAGGGACGACATCACACTCTCTACATTAAACACTAAACAGAATTGCAGTAAAGGAAGCAGAATCGCATTATCTAGTAAACAGAGTAACAGACTACATACAGCAAACTTTAAAGTATATATATTCTTATTTTTTGCCGCCCTTCATAATCATAATATATATAATTATATATACATATAATATACATATATACATGTATATATATTATATGTATAATTATCTACACGAATTTATTACTTAGAATAAAATTGAATCACAGACTATCAATATCGCCACCACAGCATTTCACCACTTACTTTAGACCTCTTTTTAAAATTAATATTAAAAGTTTTCTGAGTTTAACAGAAATTGACTGCATTAGTTTGTCATTAATTTGAATTTGAAATGATCACTTATTGAAGTCTTATTCATTCAACATATCACAGTGAGTCAGCGACAGTCGCAACTCGCAAGTCATGCAATAAAAATGTTTTTAATTATGTAATAAAATAAATTTCAGTGAGTTGAAAATGTATAGCTAAAACGGATAATCACAAAATAAATACAGTGAAAAGTGAAAAATCTAGAAAGGCTAGGACTCTATAAACTGCACAAATAAAATTGAATAGCCTATGTAATATGATCGTTATGCAATATCTTAGAGAAAATAGCATATAGAAAATTAAGTGTCCAAGGGCGGCATATTGGGCACTCGCCCCGGGCGGCATTTCAGCTCCGTACGCCACTGTCAGTAGCCCAAGAATGTCATTTAAAAAACAGAAATTATACCTCGGAACTGTAGTGCTGTTCGGTTTAGCGGTACTGATACTAAAGTCAAATGCATGCGGCCTTACACTTGCCGAGTTCGTCTTTCCACCCTTAATTTACGGTCCCATCACTTCCTTCTGACAACTCTCCTGCCTTCCCACCTATTAGGGTTACGTTACTCGTGTAGCTTGACTACAATAAAATAACATGTAAGAATCTCCTTATTTGGGTAACGTTACTCGTGTAAATTGTAGAGAAATGGTAAGTAAGTACAAAATTGTGATTTTGCGACCATTCAGCGCTATGCATGAAGACTACTTAGTCAACTATTGCGGAACCGCTACTTTCCAGTATTGGGCTGCGCTGGTAGTGGCAGTGGATTATGGGTAATGGTTCTGTGCGGCTGTTGTTTGCGCCAGTTTCAGTTTAACAAAAAACGCGTCCAAGGATTCATGGGCTCCAAAAATCGTCAGCCATCTCCGGTTGATCATCTGAAACCTGCCTATGACCGGCCGTGAATACAATTGAATGACTAGAAGTAGGCTATACAGTTTTGCATGATTATCTCATGCTATGAAACTTCACGCACTTCTTTTCTCAATTAATTACTTAGTGACTTTCTCAGCAACTTATTTACTTTTAACCTCCCTATCACATAACCTTTCTATCCACTCACTTACTCACTCACACTCACTCATTCACTCGCTCGCTCATTCACTCGCGCTGACATTCGCTCACTCTCTCATTCACACGCTGAGTAACTCAATTCGAAGTTTATTTGACTACTTTTAATGCGAGAGTGTCATTAATTATTTATATATGAAATTATTTAGGAATTCAGGGTCAGCTGTGGAGTGAAGTGACTCCCCCACAGAATCTTACCTACATGATCTTCCCACGTCTGGTTGCTCTGGCAGAAAGGGCGTGGCACCGCGGCAGTTTCGAGACTGAACCAGACGAAGTTATCCGGAATGAAACCCTGAAAGGGGAGTGGCAAACCTTCGCCAATCTCATGGGTTACAAAGAGTTCCTCAGACTTGATCGACTTGGTGTAAAATACAACATTGCACCAGCTGGGGCAAAGTAGGCATAATAATTCCAATTATTTTCTCAACCCCCAGAAGTCCACGACATAAAATAAATTTAAAAATTTGCAGATGACTCAACCGGCAGTTTTTGCATCTACCATCATTACAATACAGAGGCTGAGTTTTAATCCATCTTTCATGAACTTACATCAGGCTTGTGCACAAGAACGTCGTAGATCCTAAGAACCGCCGATATTGGTCTACGCAAAATGTCGCCATTGGATCATCTACAGCCATACAGGACGGCATAGCGATAATTGTTCGATTCTTAATTCTAGTTATATTCCTCTGGTTTTATACCATCATTACAATTGCCATCACAACTAGCATAATTTCAGACTCCTTCTACACTATCCGTGTTTTATACCACTCTTCTTTTCTTCTTCTAACTCCTTCTCCTCTCTGTTCTCTTCCTTTCCGCCTTTTAAATCGCGTCACAAATACATTTATACAGTGGGAAAAAATTAGAAAAGTGCATAAGTTACATATCTTCTCAATAGATTGGAAATGCATTGTATTGCATATTTTCCAGAATCGACCCTGATAACTCCAGCCGGGTTCTAGTCACTTCCGGTTTTCCAGGGCTTCCAATTGTCTATTCCATGGATAATGGTTCAACATGGACGTCGTGTAATGACATTATTACCCTTCCGCCAGACCCAGTCTACCCGCTGGACATTCAACTTCGTGTCTTGTAAGTAATGCAACCTAATGGCTGCTGTCAATGATTCCTCAAATGAACTAAATTGTATTGTATTGTATTGTATTTAAACATTTATAAAGCGCCTCTAGTAGGGTGAACCGTTCAGAGGCGCTCCCAGTGCGCAAGGCCGAGAGAAAAGAAATAAGTCTTGAGGAAAGTAAAAGAAGATGAGGGGTTACTTATTAAAATTAGAGAGCGAGTAGAAGGAGACAGTGTATTCCAGAGAGAGGGACCAATTGAGGCAAAAGATCGGGATTGAGCCATTGCTGTTCTAGTACGAGGAACTGAGAGATCAAATCTGTTTGAGGAGCGAAGTGGACGATGCGAAGAGACAGAAAGAGGCCGGTGAATTACATCAATTAAATATTTGGGGGCGAGACCCCGCTGTGTCTTTGACACCAGAATAAGGATTTTGAACTTAATACGTGCAGAGAGAGGAAGCCAGTGCAGTTTCTCAAACATGAAGGATGAAATGCGTGAGTAGCGTGGCAGACGGGCAATTAATCTCGCAGCTGCATTTAGGACTGACTGCAGAGGCATGAGACGGACCTTAGGAAGACCGATTAGAAGCGAATTGCAGTAGTCAATTCTGGAGCAAATGAAAGCATGGACCAGCGTTGTGAAAACAGAGGAAGAGACAGATCGTCGAACAGCCCTGAGACGCCTTAAGTGGAAGTAGGAAACACGTGTGAGGTTAGAGATGTGATCTTTGAAGGAGAGAGAGCTATCAAGCGTAACACCTAGGTCACGTACACTTGATGAAAAGGAGTAGTGAGGGAAGATTTCCAAGAGGAGGGCGAAATCAATCTTAAGCAACTGTTGAGGGGAGCCAAACCAAATGAACTGGGTTTTGGAGGCATTAAGACAGAGACGATTTGAGGACATCCAGGAATGGAGAGACTTAGATAGAGACTCGATACGCTCAACTAAGTGCAATTGAGATAAAGGAGACCCATGGACAAAAGCTTGCACATCATCAGCAAAGATATGACCAGTAGCTCCCGAGAGTGGGAAAAGAGAAGAAATGTCAGCCGTGTAGAGAATAAAGAGTAAAGGACCAAGTACAGAGCCTTGAGGAACGCCCAGCTTAATGTGAATCCATTTTGTTCTAGAGTCGCCCGATATAATCATTTGGGTTCGTTCAGACAGATATGATCGAAACCAGCAAAGAGGAAGGCCCTGTAACCCATATGAAGTCTCAAGACGCTGAAGGAGAATACTATGATCTACCATATCAAAGGCTGCAGAAACATCGAAAAGAGCCAAGAGGCTAAGTTCAGCCCTGTCAACAGCAGAGTAGATTTCAGAGAGGAGAGAGAGGAGAGTAGTCTCAGTAGAATGATGAGCCCTAAAGCCTGATTGATTAGCAGGAAGGAGTCCAGATTGCTCAAGATAAGGGAGGAGCTGAAGAGAGACAAGACGTTCAAGGGTCTTGGATAGGAAAGATAAATTGGAGATGGGACGGTAATTATTGCAGAGATTAGTATCAAGATTAGGCTTTTTTAGCGAAGGAAAGACCAGAGCACGCTTCTGCGATGGAGGAATACACCCTTCGGAAAGCGATCTATTAAATAGATAAACAAGAAAGGGAGCAAGGTCATCTAAAATGTCACTAATAACAAAAGGGGGTAGCGGATCGAGTTCACATGATTTAAGATTAACAGACGTTAATACTAAACGAAGGTCGAACTCTGAGATAGGACGAAAACTATCGAAGACAGTGGATGTAGATGTGAAGATCGGAGGAGGAGCATCAGCTGTCGAAGCACGAAGTCGGTCGATCTTTGTGGAAAGCATTTCCTGAAACTCATCTGCAGTGAAAGATGGAGCTTCGGTAGAACGAGATGATCGCCCAAGGAGACCCGAGACAGACGACCACAAGCGTCTTGGATTTTTTTCGTTGCGCAAGACTAGCTTTTCCCAATATTCAGCTTCCTTCTGATGGTAGAGGCGATGTAATGAGCGAAGCTGAGTAATCCAGGCAAGTCGATCGACAGGATCTTTAGTCCGACGACTACGGCGCTCGAGGCATCGGGTACGACGGCGGAGTCGACGGCAGTCAATGTCAAACCAGACTGCCAGTGGGCGCTGACGTGTCCAAACTTTACGCCGAGGTAACATGGCGTCGAGGAGACTTGCAACCGTGGAAGTGTATAGGTCGAATAGTTCAGCAACTGAGAGGTTATCCAGAGTAGAATCCGGCGAAAAAAGGAGAGTATCACGTAGAGCTGCACTGAAGGCAGACGAGTCGAACGATTTCCATCCACGTATCATGCGAATGGAGTGAATCGGTTGAAGATGAATGGAAGGAAGAGTAAAACTGATGACAGAATGGTCCGAGAGCGTCGGTGGTAGAACTTTAAGGTCGTCTACTTGATCATCCTCACTAGTGATGACAAGATCAAGCTGACCACCTAATCGATGAGTAGGTTGATTTATATGCTGTCGAAGTCCAAATTGCGTGAGAATGTCTAAGAACCGAGCAGAAGCAGGTAAGGTAGGATTCTCCAGATGGATATTAAAATCACCGAGGATGACGAGTTGAGAGTTACGTGTAACAACTGTTTCCAAGAGGGTAGAAAGTTCTTCAAAAAATTGTGCTGTTGGGGGAGAAGAGCCAGGCCGGTAAACGGTAAGCAGAGTGACGGGACCATGAGGAGTAGCAATGCTCAGGCAGAGGGCTTCTAACGTTGATAATGAATCGTCGAGATTGATCTGAGAAACGCGTAGCGAGGAGCGGAAGAATACGATGATGCCTCCACCACGGGCCGGTCGACCATCTGGGTGAGGTGGACGAGGACGGAAACGCGAAGAGAAACCAGACGGTGTCGCACGTAGAACTGGAACATCGTCAGAGGCAAGATGCCAACTTTCAGTAATGGCAAAGACGTCGAGCTTATCCTCAAGAAGTGATTGTGAGACATAAGCAAACTTTTCCGATATGGATTGAGCATTCCAAGAGGCAAGTCGAAGACCAGAGGACGGTGTAGACAGAGGCGGAGAAGGAAGTGGATTTTCTTTAGTCAGTGGAGATGACTGCTGTCGAGATTGTGAAGAGTCAATCTGGCGTGAAGAATCAGCAGCAGTAGGCTTCAATACTGGCTCCAGCGGTTGAAATGCGGAGGAAGATCGATCCAGCCCAACTGCTCGATCCAGTCTCTTCTGCCGATAGTTGGCAGGACACCAGATATGGAACTGGAACAGGACCTTTCGAAGAGCACGAGTCGGTCGGTAGCTATTTAACCAATTTGATCTCAATTGTTCTGAGGTGTACATGATGCGTGGTCTCAGCACTGGCCTATTTAAGGCAGTAGCAGCATTGAAATCAGGTGGAGTCGTAGTTAGAGTAACAGGCGACGACGTGGATTCCAGTGTAGACGTATACACTGTCACCGGCATCTTCGGCACTGTCAGCGCAGGCAACACAGGAAGAGACATCGCTTCTTAACAATGTAAACACTGCGCTAATAATAAATCAAGAGAACGTACTGTACGGCGTGTATTAAGGTTGTACATCCGATGACGTGTGAAGGATGTACGAACGATGACGTATAATCTATAATGGCTGAATCAAATCATCCAAACGGCAAAGAAAAACGACAAGTTTCTCCAAAAACAGACGAAAATATCAAAAATAAAACGGCTTAAGGATGCATGTGACAATCAAAGGCCTTTGACGTCATTTTAGTTCCCTTAGGCCCTATTTTTCTTTCCGTCTTTTTTCTCAATTTCTGCAGTCTAAGAATTTTCTCTCTTTTGAAGTTCTTAATTGTAGTTTTTATTATCTCTGTACTTTTTCAACCATATTCAAAGAACAAAGTAAAAAGTAAATGAACATAAAAATTTGAATACTTATAATTTTAAATCGATATGTTTTCAGTTTTGCAAATATTTTTATTAATTGTCGTGGTCCCTAGAACCGATATGTGTTACGTAATGATTTTTAGGCTACTTCATTGCTAATCGCTGTTACTTAGTGGGTGTTAAGAATAAGTGTAGTATCTGTTTACATTACTTTTAAAATTAATCGTGTCAATGCACTTTGATCTTTGATTCAAACATCCTAGGTGATTTGTTTATTGTCTAAAGAAATGACTTCGATCAATGGCTATTGAGCATGAATAGCAGATTGTCCCAGAGCGATCTACTGAAGTTAAGTCTTAAGTCAAATGTTCATAGACTGAATGAGGAGTCGCAGAACTAAGTCCTCGGTCAGCTAAAACAAAACGATTTATCGCACTGCAAGCAGTATTGTTCTCTCTAATAGCGTGTTTAGCTGGCAGAATTGGATGCATATTAGATACATTCAACTCACATATGGCGCTGGTAATAAGAATCTTGATAAACACACATGTATGCCGTAAACTAATATCTGACAATAAAGTTGCATGCCATCGGAAATAAGTAGCGTGCACATGCATGTGTCATTTTTTTGACAGGTCGGCAGATAGGTCAAGGTCATCTCGCGTAGTGACCTTGACGGTGGAAGGACCCGGTGGAAATCTCTGAATTTCGAAGTCTCGTCTACTTGACGTCACCGTTGCTTCACATTCTCATACTTTCTATCTCGATCAACATCTCACTTGGAAAGAACATATCATGCAAATATCTAAGAAATTAGCCAAGAATATCAGCATATTATCAAGGACTCGTCACTGTCTCTCTAAACTACCATGTAAAATTTATTTTATTACTTAATTTCTCCATATTAATCACACTGTAACGTTTGTTGGGCCTCAGATTATACTTCTAAATTGAAGTATTGGCCAGAACATTCAAACCATTTTCGTGCTGTGCATGATCACTATACTAGAACTTTGCTATATTACCGCACTGATATTGCACATACTAAGACGAAATTATTCTCAATAAAATGTTCTGGCCATATCTTCGATACCAAATGAAAACCAAAAAAAATTATTTTACACATCAACCCACCCTTAATCTGTTTAAAAACTTAAAGACTGTTTGATTTGTGTGTATTAAACTATCAGTCACGTTCAGTTCGCTTCAGTTGTGTATTATACACTCAGGTAGTGCAATTCATTTTTACACTGTTACTAATACCAAATAGTAACCAGAAAAAGGCCTGTCCAGCCACAGCGGTTCCATATGACCCTTTTAATAAATGATGACCCTTTTAATAAATGAATAAAATATTTTGGAATGACCTTTGGACTTTGCATCTTTCACTTGTTCAAAGTATTTGAGTTTGTACTGACTGTTGTTACTTTGATAATATGGTGTTACGATAAGATACCACGAATAAAATTTACAAGAATTTTATATAAATTCTCATTTAATGTGAGCATGTGTTCCTAATTATATTCTTCTTCGTCGCTTTTATTTAGTCGATGATCGATTTGGCTGCTATGTACGGTTTTCGACATTTATTATTTTGCCACTGAAACGTCCCACAAAGTGTATTCAATATAGTTAATTAGGACGTTGTACTTCACTTTCCATACATTCAGTTGTTGTCCTGGTTACTTAGGGCTTCCCAAATAACATGGAATCAAATGGTTATAATGGCTGAGAAAAGGTTAGAGTCAGCTTAATAATAATACATGTTCTGCAACAGTTATTACCTCCAGAAAAAACTCGTATACTCACTGCGCCCCAGGGCACACAATAGAATTATACCTAAAGCCCACTCCTTAGCCCGTAAAACATTTGTCATTCGAATGTTATATGCTTGAATTAATTTCATGAACTATGTACACCAAAGTGCGGTTAGCAGTTGGTTTCTTTTAAGGATATACTTTCTTACTTACTTATTTTTCTACTTTCTGCTCTTTCTCCTCCTTATTTTCCCTTCCTCCTCCTCTTGTTCTTTCTTCACCATTTTCTTCTTATTATTCTTCCTTATCCTCTTTACCCTACTCAATTTTCGCATTTAAAAAAATTCTTATGGTAATATTGCCTTCCACTACTACCACCATCCCACTACTTCTGCTTACTATCCTTTTCTACCTCATGCTTCTCCTGTTCTACTTCTTATTCCCACGTTTTCTTCTATCTGTTCTTCCTATTCCTTTCTCGCCCTACTCATGACCGTCAAACGCTTAGAGTAGAAGCTAGCCTAAGGCAGCTATAGGGTATTAAGTGTTAGCGACTTTATTTTTTAGCCTCGGCATATGAGGACGGATGATAATAGTATTTCACTCCTTCTATAACACTCCCACTTGCATCCTTTAGCCAATTTAGTGGTCAAATTGCTCATCCAGAGGTGGTGAGTCTCTAAAGTTTTGCGTATCCAAAAACCTAAGCGGCTAAGCCTAAAATACAAAATACGTCAAACACGACACATGTATCACCGATAATTGCAAGCAAAGACATTAGCAATTAAGAATGAAACATTATTTAACATAACATGTTACAGAAGACTAGGCTTTGATCGACATGTCAATGCAACAACATGCAAAACACATATGAACAAGTAACAAAAATTAATATGCAGAATACTTTCAAATTGAAGAGCTCAGGAAGTAAAGCAGTTTGACTAGCCTTAGAATCATAACATATGTAAGCCGAGTGAAAAGCTGAAAATTAAGCTGACTTAGAAACATCTCCATGCAGCCCTGCGTGCTTCTGTGGCTGTGTATGTCTTCGGTGCTTTGCACTGGCCTGTATCTGTTGCACGCTTACCACTACAGACTACACTATCGATCCCTCCAGGGCAGAAATTTGGTTTGAGATTTCTGCTCCACTTGCACCCCTAGCCAACTCAACTATAATGAGTACACCGTCCATACACTCTCGGTGGAAAGACGAGGCGGCGAAGGAGAGCGACTGGCCACCCGCCCTCATATGCCGAGGCTAAGAAAATAAAGTCGCTAACACTTAATACCCGTAGCAGCCTTAGGCTAGCTTACTGCTGCTAATACTACTAGTAGAAATACCAACACCACTATTACTACGGTACCATATGAAATTGTTATTATTTTTTTTATTATTATTTAAAAGTTGCCTCGAGGTAAAAATGAACCCGACGCGACGTAAGCATTATTTAGAAGCACAGACTTGTCTGGAGTGGGACCTATCCGTCAAAAAAACCTGAAGGCCGCAACGTTTAAACGCTGGATCGTCAGCGCAAGGCGTTGGAAATAAAAAAAAGGAGGTTTCGCGGACGTCTCTGTCCTAGAGCAGAAAGGAAGTTCACGCCCTTGTTGCTAATTGGGTACAGGGTTTCAAAGGAAACTAAAAGATGGCTACCAGATAGCTGACAGTCTTTGACGTGTTTGTGGGCGGTCACCTTCTGGGTAGCGGCACCGGCCGGCCGAAAAGAATCGAGAAGATAAGAAGCGCCTTTACATCCAAAGTAAAGCAGTTTGACTAGCCTTAGAATCATAACATATGTAAGCCGAGTGAAAAGCTGAAAATTAAGCTGACTTGGACAGAAAGGAATCGGGCAGATAAGAAGCGCTGGGATGCGACCGTGACCGTTACGGTCACGGTCGCATACCAGAAAAGGCACTGCAGGCCATCCGCGGCCACGGGAGAGCCGCGAGGGTCTCTGTGCTATACACACTGGGGAACCCCAGCCGTAAGCCAACTGCCACCCTGACCCAATCGCCGCCTAGTCTGAGCCCGAAAGAGGTGATAGAGATGCCACGTGAATTGGATATTTACTATTTCATTATTTTCCATAAGTCTTGCACGAGGCGTCATCAGTGTTGAGTTCATTCTCTCTGTCTCAAATCTCGTTCATTTCTCAACCCTGGAAACTTGGTGAGAACTTTCAAAGCTGATACGCTGATCGACACCTGTTGATTACAATTATACACAGAAAGATTACACACGAACGGTAGAAATCAAAGGTCGCCTGATAATGATTCTCCTGCTAACAAAAGTATATTGTGCTTCACAGGTCATTGTGCGTGTACCCTTGGGGTTCTTAAAACGCATAGGCTTCTCTAAGCATAGACGACAGATTACAAAAAGAAGAAGCGACTGGAAAACCAATGCAGCGCGTCGTTAAACTGTTGAAAAGCCGGCGAAGTTATTGATATTAAGTCTTGCATCAACTGTTCCCCAAAAACACGTTTTTGTATATCCTTTCAATATCAGATGTTTAGAAAGGGTTAGTTTATCGCATCGAAAGAACCGATCTTAACAAAGGTTTCAAAGCACTGGGAACATCGTCAGTTGCTTTAAAATCATCTGTGAAAGTAGATTGCATGGCGTCAATCTTCTGCCTGGTATTTAGCTTTTGTCTCCTGGCGTACCCTGCTTCAGGTACGTATTCATAGTCAACTGTTAATGTCCACGTTTTTCTATAACGTCCATACTCGTTTTTTAGTCAATTGGGCGGGTAAGATCATTTACCACCGTTGTCCGTTTGACTGGGGCCAACTTCAAGTACTTACACTTCGAAATGTCAAGACCTACCATACCCATACGAAGGATTACAAACCATTCTTACAGTGGCACAACAAAATAAACAATGAAGAAGACTTAACCTCGGCTCCGCCTTTATCTTGCAAATGTTTGAAGTGATGTCATACTCTCAATAAAGAAATAGAACGTAGAGTCGTAGACCTATAAAGCTACGTGTGTGTGGAGACTTTTCGTTTCTTACCAAACTATAAGAAGTCGTTGACGTTTTCGAAATTTTATTCCAACAAGACATAGGCTACATTTAGCTACGTTCATTAGCGCAGATCTGACAAAATTCAACTAAATACACAACATAGACATTTGTTAATCTCAGTCCGTCGACACGTAACGCCGGCCTCTGCTCTCTTTCCGCTGAGCTCGAACCTTCACGAGAGGTAAGCTCTGACTACCTGCGGCACACGGAGGAAGGGAATTAGGTTGAATTACAGCACCACACATCCGGTGGACGCTGTGTCCGTCCAGCTGCTGGTCATAGCCAAATATAAACGCCCAGTTTGACGCGCACTCTCCTAGGTGCCTATTGCCAGGGTACAACCAATACTAATAATGATCGTAATTCATCACAACATGTTTCTTCCAACCCAACAAACTGGCAACCGTAGATCTGAATTCAAGTTTAGTTTGTAAGAAAATGGCCCCATTCAAAGAAGAATAGACATACAGAAAGATAGATAGTGAGAAATGCTGTAAGATTGATTGAGTTAGTTTGAACTCGGACCTGTTCAAACGTAGCAGTGGGGCGTGGTGGCTCAGTGGTAAGTTCGGCGCCTTGTGACCGGAGGGTTGCAGGTTAGAATCCCACTCTAGCCATTGCGTACGGACCTTGGGCAAGTCCTTCACTCGCGATTGCTCGTGGCGCTTCGGCGTGAAAACTCCGACACAGTATCAATGCTGTAGTCGGGAGCGCCTGTGAGTAGTAGTTGACTTCGAGAGGCGCTATAGAAATATCCGGAATAAATAAATAAATAAAATGGCAGTTTAAGGCAAGCTGCAAACCTGAACAGTGAACATGGCTGTAAGACAGTACGCTTGAGAGACGACTGATCTAGAGTCGATGTGAATGATAACGAGGCATGCGTTGTGATGTTTTATTCATTTGTCTTTTGTAAGCAAGCGCCAGGCGAGCATAATATCAAATATAGGACCAACACGGCAGATATAATGAATTACAGAAGAAGACATATCATCCTACATTTAAATGGCTCCACTTGAAACCGTACCAATGGTGTCAGTGTGCTTATCTGTGCACTTCTGATCTATAAATCCTGAATGTATGCTAACATCATGATTAGGAAACGGAGTTTGTTTTCAGTGTTGAGCACATGTCTTTCTGGTGACGCTGCCTATCTTGATTACCTGGCTACATACCTGGACGTCCGTTATGAAGTCATCAGAAACTTCGACTCGGAGGACCAAGTGCCAAGATGTCAGATCAACCTGACCAACACTGGAGATAAGGACATCACTAGTGGAGCTATACAGTGGACAATCTACTTGGCCCACAAGAGCGGAATCGAAGGCGTTCCAGGAAGTCCAAATAATGAAACGGAAATTCCAAACACCGGCCTGAAGGTGACACGTTTAACCTTTTTTTGAAAGAAATTTCCATGTATGGTATCTGAATAATTTATACTAATATTACAAGCCGGACTATATGTATTTTCTCAAACGCAGTGGTTAATTGTCTCACTCTTGCAGTATTGATAGGATGCAATAATATGACTTACGAAATACTACAGACTAATTTAATAAGATAAATCGCTTTGGCCTGAAATGCCTCACGATGGGTGACAGCTCGTAGGCACTGAATCACAACACATAGACATTACTTGAGTTGAAGAAGTCGGTTCCTTTCTTACAGCACCTGGTTTAACAAGACACGTTTAATTATTCAGCTACAATGCAGGCTCTTTCCTCTGACGTACAACAACATAATTATATAAATTCGTCTATGCAGGTTGCTCACATCAACGGAGACCTCTACCGTCTCTGGCCAACTTCGTCGTTCGTCGACTTACACCCAGGAGAGACTCTGGTGGTGCCTTTCGTCCCTTCTAGTCCTATGGTTGCTCTGAGCGACGTCTTCCCTAACTGGTACGTCGTTTCAGACGACTGCCCCGAAGCTCGTACCATCCTCAGTACCGCCAGGGATTCGATGTGGTTCACGGCACCCTTCGATCAGCCGAATAAGTGGAAGAGGATACCAAGAGATCTCTACAATCCGTTCACTCCTTGGCAAAGGTACGAAGAGAACTACGTGCCAGATTTCAGTGGAAACGGTGTGAGAACGGGAATCTTGCCCACTCCAGTTGAAACAGTTCTAGATGATGCAAAGACTGTAAATATTCGCTACGGTGGCTGGGTCATCCGGCAGCCAGAGGATGGATTAGCAAACGAGGCGAACTTTCTCGCAGGTAACGTCTTACCCTTCCTTACCGAAGTCTTACACAATCCTATCTCAACTCCCATAAAATGCCACACCACACCATACCATACTTTATCTTCTCTTAATAACCACTTTATTACGCCCAATGGTAGAAAGAAACAAAAATTAATCACACGTCGAAGCCATGCAACATACATGCGCAACATATGAACATTATTGTCAAAGGCACAAAGTGTAAAAATGTTCGTGTCATTTATGAAACTAGATTTGTTATTCAAGATGACGACGAGTTCTGGCCACAAAGATTTAATGTACGCCATATGACACACACGATGTCTCATAATATTATGTTACTGATGTCTTACATTGATGGGTTTAACCTCTGGGCTTTTTGTAGTACACCGTGCACACGTTGAAGTCACTGTAACGATCTTGGTTTAGTTACAATTAATACAGATGTCATGAAGTGACATCCGCTGCTGAAGCCAAAACATTGGGATGCCTGCAATTGTATAATAAACGATCAATGCTTATTCACAGATGCCCTTGATCTGACGATAGTTCCTTCCGGAAGTACCCCTTCCTCACGCATGATCTTACTTGAAATCGGAGAAGTGCCCAACCCAAACGAAACCCAGTTCCTCGACAACCCTGAGGCTTACCAACTGGAGATTGACTTCGACCACGAAACAGTGACCTTGACCGGAAGAACGTCGAGCGGAGTGTTCTACGCGATCCAGTCTCTGCTCAGTCTGATGGACTACAGCGACGAAGTTCCAACCGGAGTCGTCCGAGATGGACCGAGGTTCGAATACCGTGGAATGCACATCGATGTAAGTCGAAACTTCCATCCACTGGAAGCCATTCGGCAACTGATCGATGCAATGGTCATCTACAAGATGAATCAACTCCATCTCCACCTCACAGACGACGAGGGATGGCGTCTCGAGATTCCGGAAATTCCAGAACTCACGCAGGTAAGGTCTCCTCTACTAAAACTGCAGATACTAAAAGCGTCTGCTTAACTCTAGAACAGGCGCTACATAAATTGCATGTTACATTACAAAGCGATCTGAATCGGCCATTCAGAATGAGGAGTTCATGATGGACTAAAAAAAACTATTTCTGACGTATGCAGTTTGTACTTAGCGATAACAAATTTGGATTCTTGCTGCAGTTCAAACCAATTAAATAAATGTAATTGTAGTTGTAATTGCGGCAAAGCGTTTATATGGCACCTGTTGTGAATTTCTCATAAGCGTAGGTGCTATTAGTGTTTAGAGAAACTGTAAGAAAGTGTTGTTTGGTATTAGAATTGTATTAGCTGATGCCAACACATTGAACACAAACAAATATTTTCATAAGCCGCCTTTATGCAAAGTGCGGAAATGGGGTTTCATCGTTTACAATATCACCATCGTAATCATTATCATCATCACCATCATCTCCTTCAATAATCCGAAGTGAAGAAACATGCACTGCACAAACGCTATGTTGGCCTATAGTTAAACTAGAAGCAAAATGCACTTCCGCATTGGACAAAAGTTGCGTTAATTTTCGGCCGACAATTTTTACAAAACGAAATGCGAGGCGGACCGGCCTCAAAGCTTAATGTATGATTTATTTATGTAAGTATTACACAGTATTAAACTATGTAATGGTTTGATTGTATGACAAATACCTTACGCAACAGCCAGCAGCTGGACTTGCAAAGAAAGTTCACGTGATCCGCTATGACACACAATCAAGATGTTCTGAGTGAAACGTATGGCATATAGAGATCAGTAATACACAGTCGGCATGCTGCTGGACAAGCGCTCTCATGGCAATGAATATTGAAATGAGGGAGTCGTGTAAATGGTGTACCGAAGCGATCGGAGTAATGAGCCAAATGAGCCATGTAGAACACCGAGTGGAACTGATGTCCAATTCTTTCGGGAAAAGCCTACGGTGATCATCATTGTCCGTTCATCCACGTGGGAGCAAAGTCAGTCGAGAGGTTGTCAAGCGATTGGTTAAGTTGAGTCCTAGGTTACTTTCTGGAGATCCAAGATCTTCTCACTCATAATAGAGCATGTATTCCTCAGCAGTGAACCAATGATTCCGTACTTTAACTTTTATTTTTTTAGCGCTAAGATGTAACAAAATCGATGGAATGTAATCAACTTGTTTCAGGTGGGCAGTCGACGGTGCCACGATCCAACAGGAGACCAGTGCCTGATGCCACAACTTGGTTCTGGTCCCACTCTATCCAACACAGGAACTGGTTATTTCACGGTTAACGAATACAAGTCCATCCTCGCATACGCCGCCAAAAGACACGTACGCGTTATACCAGAGTTCGACATGCCTGGCCACTCACACGCCGCTATCAACGCCATGCTGGCCCGCTACCGGAAGTACATATCGACAAATGAAACTGCCGCTAAGGAGTATCTCCTATCTGACCTCGAAGATGAGTCCGACTATATTTCCGCTCAGAAATTCACTGATGGTGCAGCCAATCCTTGCATCGAGTCGACTTATAAGTTCCTCGACACTGTGATCGCTTCCGTCAAGTCAATGCACGCCAACATCCAACCACTGACCCTGTACCATGTCGGCGGAGATGAAGTTCCTACAAATGCCTGGAGTGGGTCGCCATTATGTCAACAGCTGAATGCATCAAAGGATGACCTGAGCAAGTACTTCTTGACGAGGGCGTCCGAGGTATGCGAGAGGCACGGGTTAGACATGGTCGCCTGGGAAGATGGCGTCTATTACGAGGGTTCGCCAATCAACATCTCGTCGTTCGGGGGTCAGAATGTCTACTCAACTGTGTGGGCCAACGTCTGGGAATGGGGTACTGGTAAGAGAGCCTACGAACTAGCCAACAGCGACTACAAGGTAGGGGTCATCTTGGGTTCCGTGCACCTTTTGCTGTATGGAAAACAACATAAGCTTAATCGTCCAAAGACCAGACATGTGGTCTAATTTGAGTCTGTCATTTTATAGGCCATAAATCAGGATGAGATAAAATTGTGAATATCTTTGAAACTAGTCGAATATCCTTTAAATCTCTCCAACCACATTGTAGAATAATTTGGAGCTCTCAGGTTTCTTTTGCAGCTAATTTGAAGTGATTTTTTTAAAACTTCTTGATTATCTCGGGATTACTAACAATCGTGAATCTGTTTCCAGGTCATTTTATCCCACGCAACTCATCTCTACTTCGACCATCCATCTGAGCCAGACCCTGAAGACCGAGGAGCTTACTGGGCCACTCGGGTTACTTCACCGCTGAAAGTGTTCGGCTTCATGCCGGATTCAATCTACGAAAACATTGGACTGGACGGATATGGTCATCAACTCAATAAATCCAACATTTGTGCCACGTACGGATGTCCGCCCTTGGAAGATGATCAAAGCAGAGCAAACATCATTGGTACGCCAGCCCATGTAGAATGCTCCATTTTACGATAGGGCGTCTTGTCAGTGTTATGTATATTCCGAAAATTTCTCGAAGGGGACCAGAAAAACCTTGGTCAAGGAGACCACCTTATGCATTCAGTCAATTCAATGCATGAGAGCACTCGAGTTCTTGGTCAGTCGTGAGTCAGTTCCACATGCAGAAATGATATGTCGGAAGTGTAGTGTAGTTCGGTTTAGTGGTACATTTACTAGAGTCAGATGCGGCCTTGGACTTGCCGAGTTCTTTTTTCCCACGTTTATTTTGTGGCCCCATCCCTTTCTTCTCCCAATGCTGTTCCCTTCCTACCTATTAAGGCTACGTTACTCGCGTAGCTTGACAAAAAGAAAATAACAAGTAGGCTAAGTCTCTTCTTATTTGGGTAAGCCTAACGTTATCCGTGTAAGTTGTAGAGAAATAGTAAGTAAGGACAAAAGTGTGATTTTGCGACAATTATGCATCAAGATTACTTAGTCAATTATTACGGAACGGTTACTTTCCGTTATTGGGGTACGCTGGGCAGTGGATTATGGACTACGTGTGCTGCGCCGTCATCTACACCAGTTTCAGTTGAACAAAGAAACTCATTCACGCTCATTCACTCACTTGCTCACTCACTGGCACTCACATTCGCTCACTCTCTCATTCACACGCTGAGTAACTCAATGCGAAGTTTATTTGACCACTTTTAATGCGAGAGTGTCATTTACAATTTATGAAATATTTGAAATTCTTTAGGCATTCAGGGACAGCTGTGGAGTGAGGTGACTCGTTCTCCACAGAATCTCACATACATGATCTTCCCCCGTCTGGTTGCTCTAGCAGAAAGGGCGTGGCATCGGGGCAGTTTCGAGACTGAACCAGATGAAGTCATCCGGAATGAAACCCTGAAAAAGGAGTGGCAAACCTTTGCCAATGTCATGGGTTACAAGGAGTTCCTCAGACTAGATCGACTTGGTGTCAAATACAACATTGCACCAGCTGGGGCCAAGTAGGCATAATAATTTTAATTGTTTTTCTCAACTCCCCAGAAGTCCACGACATAGAATAAATAAAAAATTGAAGATGACTCAACCGGCAATTTATGCATCTAACGTGGCAGAGTCGGAGTTTTGATTCATCTTTCATGAACTTACATCAGACTTGTGCACAAGAACGTCGTAGATCCCAAGAACCGCCGCTTTGGTCGACGCAAAATTTCGCCATTGAATCATATACAGCCATATAGGACGACATAACCGTAATCGTAATCATAATCTCCAAACTTCTAAAGCGCTAATCGAAGGCCAAGCGCAGGACACCAACCTATTCACGAGCGCTACGTCAAATCACAGGGTGTTTCCAGAGAGTAATCGAAGAGAAGTCCGAATCCAGATTCCAGAAAGCCAAATCGAATCAGAGCGGGTTTTCCTTAGATTAGTCAAAAGAGGTTTAAGTCCGGTTCCAGAAGGCCAAGTCAGATCAGAGGAGATTTTCCAAAGAATAGTCCATAAGAGTTCAGAGTCTGATTTCCAGGGGTCCAGATCAAGAGAGGAGGCAGAGCAGCTCTCAAGGCGGGTGTCGTTTTAGGCTAGAATAATTGAAGGGCGGAGGATCAGTTGATTCGGGGTAGGAGTACTTGAAAAGGTGATGCTTCAGTTTTGAGTGGAAAGCCTCGGGGGTGATAGATAGAGGAGCATGAGAAGGAGAATGGAGGACAGGTTGCGATGATGACGGCGGACCGGAGAATCTGCGGAATTCAGAGGGAGATCATCCCAGAGGCGTGGTGCTGTGTTGGATATGACTCGGTTGGAGAACTTGAGATGAGTAGTGACTGGAGGTGAGAAAGACTGAGATAGGAGAATGATCGGGTGGAGCGGGTTTCCTGGATGATGAAGAAATCACGGAGGTGTTCGGGCTGGGAATATTGTAGGTAGTTGTAGCTTAGTGATAGGACATTGAAGTGAATTCGCTCTGGGATTTTTAGCCAATGGAGTGATTTGAAAATGAGAGTGATGAGATGATATTTGGGCGTTCTAGTGACAGCTCTGGCTTGTGAGTTTTGAATAGATTGCAGACGCTTGATTTGGGTGGGTTCAAGGCTGAAGAAGAGGGAATTGCAATAATCAAGCTTTGAATGAACAATGCAGGTAGCAATGGTGGAGGCAGTTTTGAGGTCAGGCATAGGTCGGATGCGTCGGAGGTCACGAATGTGAATGAAGCAGGAGCGTGAGAGGTTGGAGATATGTGGTTAGAGAAGGAGAGATGTGGTTCAAAGTAATACCAAGATTGTGGACAGGGGAGACAGAGGTGAAGGTAAGAGAAGACGAGTCAGTAGAAAGGTGTATGGAATGGTCAGGAATTTTCTTGATTTGGTCAGGAAAGCCTATGATGATGAATTCAGTTTTGGAAGGATTAAGGCAGAGAAGAATGGATGACATCCACTGTGAGATAAGGTTAACCACGCTGAGTAATTGTGTGATGGAGGTGGAAAAGAGCCTTGGGAAAAGGATATGTAGAGTTGCCTGTCATCAGCATAAAGATGGTAGTCAACAGAGGAGGATTTTATGAGATGGCCTAAAGGTGTGGTATAAAGGATGAAGAGGAGTGGACCTAGGACGGAGCCTTGAAGGACACCATAGAAGAGAGGGAGGGGTTGCGAGCAGTGACTAGAGGCTTTAACAGAGAAAGATCGGAAGGACAAGTAGGACTGGAACCAGAGTAGAGCAGTGCCAGAGACGCCAAACCAAGAAGATAGTCGTTTAAGAAGGAGGCAGTGATCAATGGTGTCAAATGCGACGGAAATATCGAGAAGACAGAGGCAGGAGACTTGTTGATGGCTGATGACAGAGACCAATTTATTGTGTAGAGACACAGGTAGACTGGTAGAGTTTCTGTGGAATGGTGTTAGTGAAACCAGACTGGTCGGGATTAAGAAGTGAATTGGAAAAGAGTTAGTGGTTTAGCCGAGCAAGGACTATTCTTTCAGTTAATTTAAATAGAAAGGAAAGATTGGAGATGGGACGGTAGTTAGATAGTGTTCCCTTATCAAGATTTGCTTTTTTTTTAGAGGGGAGTGACTAAAACGTCGCCGGTAGAGAGATAGAGAGAGAGAGATAATTTTGGTGATTACAGGAACGAGGACAGAGGTACAGTCTTTTAGAAGAGAGGTGGGGATAGGATCAAGTTCGCATTGCTTGGTAGGAAGAGAGTTTATGAGGAGTGACACTTCTGATTCGGAGGCAGGAGAGAGAATTGGGAGCGATGACTGAGAGACAGGAGGAGTAGGGTTGAGAGAAGGGGGTGAAGCAGTGCTGCAGGATGTAGTGCGGGAGTGTGTGTCTAGAAGAGATTTCAATGTGAAGCGAAGGGATGAGATTTTGTCAGAGAAAAATGAACAGAAGGTATCAGCAATAAAGGTGGAGGGAATGGAGCTAGGCAGTGGGGAGGGAGATTTGCGATGAAGGAGAGTGTTGACAGCTTTCTAGAGATGTCTTGGTTTGGAGGCGCTGGAATGTATAAAAGAAGAACTATATTTCTTTTTCCCAGCAGCAATGAGTTTGTGGTATCTGTTGGTGGCTGATTTGAGGGTATTGAGGGCTTTTGCTCTAGCGTCAGGGTTGAAAGTGTGCTGGTAGATGTGTTCAAGGCGCCTGCGGAAAGTTTTAAAGGCTTGGAGGTAGGAAGTAAGGAAAGGGTTGCTGGCGTGTGAACTGGGTTTGGTGATGAGTGGCGCATGAAAGTCAAGGAGGTTGGAGAGTGTGGAATTGTAACAGGAAAGGAGATCTTCAAGGCAAGAGGGAGGATTGAGAACCAGTTGTGAGTCGAGAATATCTTGGATGAAGGCCTGACGGTCAATGGACCCGGTGAGACGGTAAGAATGAGTAGAAGAAGGAGGCCGTGGAAAATGGTTGATTTCAAGGTCAGCAATGATAAGATAAATGATCAGTAATGTTGAGAACAGTGTTATAGCTTGGAAGATAAGAGGGAAGCAGCAGGGGTGGTGAGAAGATCAAGGGTTTGACTCTTGACATGGATCGGAAAGTGAACATGTTGGGTGAGATTGACTGAGGAGAGGAGGTTAAGAAAATCTGATGCAAGAGGGTCAGAGGGATTGTCTACATGAATGTTGAAGTCGGCGGTTAGTAAGAACTCGTTGGGAGAAGTGGCAGCGAGAGAGACTGGCAGCGAGAAGGGAGCCAAATTCATCAAGGAAGATAGAGGGTTTGGAGAAGTAGGCAGACGAGGTTGGAGGGCGGTAGATATTGAAAACTGTGAGTATGTCGGAAGCAAGTCGAAGAGTTGTGGAGGAGCATTCAAAAGAGCGGAAGGTATGGCGACAGGAATTTAGGACAACAGCCGGTTCACGGACCAAGAAGGCTGTGCCACTGCCAGAGATTTTAGCAGATTTTGAGGAGGATATGATGCGAGGAAAACTTAGCAGGGTGTAGCCACGAGGAGTGTAATCAGAGAGTTGAGGGTTAGAGGACGAAGTGGAGATCCAAGTTTCTTGTAGCGCAATAGGATCGGGTGCTCGAGAGCAGGTGACAAGATCACTTAAGGCAATGGAGTTTTGGTGGTTGAGAAAGACCGAATATTGACGGAATAGAGTAGAAATTTGTTTTGAGATACCTAGATGTATGAAATGAAGTGTTTGCTGGGACCAGGATTTGTTTTGATATCACCGGAAAGCAGTAGAGTGAACAGCATTTGACGGGTGTTTATAGCATAGAAATGAAATGTGTGACGACGAGTGATGAGTAATGAGGCCGAGGGAACGGTGTTGAAATGAGAATATTGAACAGTAGCATTTGGCAGTGTTGAACTGGGGCATGAGAATTGAGAAGTATTTAGGTTGAATGGGATTTAGAGAGAGACGGATGAAAAGACACAAAAGTAATGCTGAGGCGAAAGTAGGCATTTTGAAATATTGGTCAAAATGGCGGAAAACGCCAAAAACACAAAGGCGAACGTGCGTCTCGTGGCAGATTAATATTTAAGCTGAGGCTTTTTTTAGAAACAGTTGGTTATTTTAGATGAAAATGGAACGATCTGACCTGATATCCTGAGTGACTGGACTAAAAGAAAGTAAAGACAAACAGCGAGACCGACAAAAAAGTAGAAATTAGATCAGAGTTACACACAACGCTCTGACAGCTACGCTGGTGCCCTTCTCCTTCTATATAATAATAATTATTCGATTCAATTTCTAGTTATATTCCTCTGGCCTTATACCATCATTACCATTGCCAAAAACAGCATTAAAATTAAATTTTTTTCTGACTCCATGTAGGCTACACCATCCGTGTTTTATACTACTTTTCTTCTAATTCCTTCTCCTCCTCTCTGTTCTCTACCTTTCCGCCTTTTAAATCGCGTCACAAATATATTATTATAGTGAAAGAAACTAGAAAAGTGCATGCATATCTTCTCAGTAGATTAAAAAAGTAATAAACCGCATATTTTCCAGAATCGACCCCGATAACTCCAGCCGGGTTCTAGTCACTTCCGGTTTTCCAGGGATTCCAATTGTCTATTCCATAGATAATGGTTCAACATGGACGTCGTGTAATGTCATTATTACCCTTCCGCCAGACCCAGTCTACCCGCTGGACATTCAACTTCGTGTCTTGTAAGTAATGCAACCTAATGGCTGTTGTCTATGATTCCTCAAACGTATTGAATAAATGAATGCATGTGATGATCAAAGGCCGTTGACGACATTCGATTTCCTCCTATTTTCTTTCCGTGTTTCACGATAAAATTTCCCTTTGTATTTTTCTGCATTCTAAGGATTTCCTCTCTTTTGAAGTTTGAAATTTTAGTTTTATTATCTCTGTACTTTTTCAAACATATTTAAAGTACAAAGTAAAAGGTAAATGAACATTAAAGTCTGAATGATCATAATTTTAAACAGATATAGCCTATTTTCACTTTTGTAAATATTTCGATTAATTGTTGTGGACTTTAGAACCGATATGTGTGGCACAACGATATTAGTTTCAGTACAAATCGTTATTATTTAGTGGATATTAAGAATAAGTGCAGTCTCTTCTGACATAAGTTTCTGAATTAGTCGTGTTAATACACTATGACCCTTGACTCAGACATGCTACTTGATTTTGTTTATTATCTAAAGAAATGGCTTCGATCAATGGCTATTGAGCATGATTAGAAGATTGTCCTAGAGCGACCAGCCACAGTAAAAACACTGTGCTGAATGGAAGTCTCAAGCAGTCCCCTTTGTTGGGGTGTTTGTTAGGAAGTCAAATGTTCATGAATGAGGGGTCGCAGAACTAAGTCCTCGGTCAAGTAAGCCTATTACAAGACGTAGGGCCTATAATCGCACAACAAGCAGTATTGTTTGCTCTAAATGCGTGTTTAGCTGGCAGAATTGGATACACATTCAACTCCCATATGACGCTCGTAATAAGAATCTGGATAAACATTTTCCGTTAACAAATGAAAATAAAGATGCATGCTGTCAGAAGTAAGTAGCGTGCATGTGGCATTTTTGTTAACAGGTCGGCAGATAGGTCAAGGTCATCTCGCGTTGTGACGTTCACGGTGGAAGGAAATTTTTGTATTTCGAAGAGTCTCTTCTAGTCGACCTCACCGTTCCTAATTACTTATGAACTATTATTTATGATAATTAGTTGTACTATGTTAAGCTGCCATTTTATCAACGTGCTTTTGGGAATAAACGAATTTGATTGATTGATTGCGTAAGATAGGCCTATAGTCAGGGCTGTAGTGGTCAAATTTGAGGTGAGTATACGCTAGCGGTGACCAGCGGCGTAAAAAAAAATTTGAAGACTTTTTTTAGGAAAAATTTCTGACTTTTCACCAATTCTCAGAAAATTTTCAGACTTTTTACGATTTTGTCTCTGAAAAAGTTGATGACTTTTTTTTTTTTTTTTTTTTTTTTTAGTCATTCGCCCTAAAAACCTCTCATTTTTGAAAAATGTTCGTTCCCAGAGGTAAGTATACGCTGTATACCCGCGTATACCCTCGTGAGTATACGCTCTCAAATTTCTCTAGAGGTAAGTATACGCTGTATACCCGCGTATACGCTCCACTACAGCCCTGCCTATAGTAATACAATCAAGCCATTACATAGTCGTGTAATACTTAAATAAATAAATCCTACATTAAGCCCTGAGGCCGGTCCGCTACGCATCTCGTTTTGTACAAGTAGTCGATCGAAAATTAACAGAACTTTTGTCCATTGTGGATGTGCATTAGCATCTTGGGAATAATTAAAAAGATGATGGTGATGACGATAATGATTACGACGATATTGCAAAACTATGACACCCCATTTCTGCACTTTGCATAAAGGCGGCTTATGAAGATGTTTTTTGTGTTGGCATAAGCTAATGCAATTCTAATACCAAACAACTTTTTGTCTTTTTGTCTCACACTTTCTATGAACACAAATAGCACGTGCGCTTGTAAAAAATTCACAAAGGGCGCTGTGTAAATGCTCTTCCGCTAATAAACAAGGTCAATTACATTTCTTTAATTGGTTTAACACGTAGCAAGAATCCAAATTTGTTTTTGCTCATTTCAAACTGCATAGTTCAGATCTATTTTTGGTAGTCCACCCATGAACGCCTCATCCTGAATGGCCTGTTCAGATGGAATATTATATATAATTTATGTAGCGCCTGTTCTAAAGCTAAGCAGACGCTCTTAGTATCTGCAGTTTTAGTAGAGACCTTACCTGCGTTAGCTCTGGAATTTCCGGAATCTCGAGACGCCATCCCTCGTCGTCTGTGAGGTGGAGATGGAGTTGATTCATCTTGTAGATGGCCATCGCATCGATCAGTTGCAGAATGGCTTCCAGTGGATGGAAGTTTCGACTTACGTCGATGTGCATTCCACGGTATTCGAACCTCGGTCCATCTCGGACGACTCCGGTTGGAACTTCGTCGCTGTAGTCCGTCAGACTGAGCAGAGACTGGATCGCGTAGAACACTCCGCTCGACGTTCTTCCGGTCAAGGTCACTGTTTCGTGGTCGAAGTCTATCTCCAGCTGGCAAGCCTCAGGGTAGTCGAGGATTTGGGTTCCGTTGGGGTTGGGCACTTGTCCGATTTGGAGGAAGATAATGCGTGAAGAAGGGGGACTTCCGGAAAAAAACTATCGTCAGATCAAGGATCGTAATCGTCATCTCCAATTTTATGAAGCGCCACTGTAAAGCTAATAATAATAATAATAATAATAATAATAATAATAATAATAATAATATTTATTCTTTAATTAAGCACCTGCAAACGCAATGCGCTGTACATGTACATGTTATGCGATAAACCTTAACTACTAACAGAACAGACAGCCTGCAATATACGGCGCAATTTGCAGCCTACAAAGCATGTCCGCTTATGGGACTCGATCTCTGTACCTCTCGCACTCTACGCCAGATGTTATCCAATGTGCTATCGGGCCCCCCCCCCCTAAGCGCCAGGTACCAGCTTATTCATGAGCGCTGCGACGTATCCGAGGGGTTGTCCAGAGATCGATGTCCGTTGGCTGTCTGACAAGCAAGTTACGATGTTCCCAGAACTTTTGTAAAGATCTCTTCTTTCGATACGATAAAATGATCCTTTCTAAACGCCTGATATTGAAAGAATATGCAAAACGTGTTTTTGGGGAACAGTTGATGCAAGACAATATCAACAACTTCGCCAGCTTTTCAACACTTTAACGACGCGCTGCATTGGTTTTCCAGTCGCTTTTTCTTTTAGTAAACTGTCGTCCTATGCGTAGAGAAGCCTATGCGTTTCAAGAACCGTAAGGGAATAGTCACAATGACCTGTGAAGCACAATATACTTTTGTTAGCAGGAGAATCATTATCAGGCGACCTTTGATTTCTACCGTTCGTGTGCAATCTTTCTGTGTATAATAATTACTCCGGTTGCCAGAGTGACCTGGGAGAGGCAGAGCAGCTGTTACGGAGAGTTTCGTTTAGGACGAGAAAGCTTGGAAGGCAGAGGATTAGATGGATTAGGGTAGGAAATCTTGAACAGGTGCGTTTTCAGTTTGGAGTAGAAAGCCTGTGAAGTGATGAGTAGAGGAACCTGAGGTAGATGACAATGAGTGAGTGGCGGTATTGGTAGAGGAACTGAGAAAATGCGGAATTCGGGGGGAAGTTCGTTCCAGAGTTGAGGTTCTGTGTGGGATATTGATCGGTTGGAGAACTTGAGGCGAGTAGTGACTGGGGGACGGGAAAGAGTGAGATAGGAGGAAGAACGGGTAGACCCGGGAGGCTGGATAGTGAAGAGTTCGCGAATGTACTTTGGTTGGGAGTATTGCAGTGTGTTACAGGTTAGCGACAAGTCTTTGAAGTGGATGCGCTCAGAGATTTTCAGCCAGTGGAGTGATTTAAGAACGGGAGTGATATGGTGATGCCTAGGTGTCCTGGTGACGGCGCGGGCGAGAGAATTTTGGATGAGTTGTAGACGCTTAACCTTTCGCTTGTAGACCTCCTACCCTTTCGCTTGTAGACGCTGTTTCCCGGACGTCTCCCGAAGCGGCACTGAGGTTCTGTTCCAGAGCAGAAAGGAAGGCCACGCCCTTTTTGCATAATTGGGTCCAGGATTTCAAAGAAAACAAAAGATGAATACCACATAGTTGACAGTATTTGACGTGCTTGTGGGCCGTCGCATTCTGGGCGGCCGCACCCGCCGCCCGAAAAGTATCGGGCAGATAAGAAGCGCCCAAGGTAACGCTCCCGGTAGCATCTCAGATAAAGCAGCGACCAGAACGCCCCCTGAATAAGGGCAGTGATGGGCAATAAACTGTTTTTTTAAGTTAAACGTAAACTATTTTTCAACTAAAACAAAATAGTTTAACTAAAGTTGGCAACTGACTTTCGAAATAAGTTAACTAAACTAAAAATAATTAGTTAAACTTTTTCCAAAGTTTTTCCAACTTTTTATGACAAACATTTTCACGTTAACAGAAGTTAAGTGAACTGTAATAACGCAGAGCGTCAATGACAAGTTTCCTTTCAAACTATGTAATGTGCAGTAGGCCTACTATGTAATATCCTACTACAGTTCTACCAGAAAATAATAAAGACAGTTGCTAATGCAAACGATGATGCATCATGCAATGCAGTTCACTTGACTTGAGTAATAAAAGCCAGTTACTCATGACAATAATGATCAGCAACAGCAAGACCACTGTCAAATTTGTATCTGGATCGTAAGAAAAGAAGGTGAACACGTGTTTCTTCTGACCTTGATGTGGTTCAGAAAGTTGGTTGTAGACGTAATTTTTTCCAGAGATCCTTTTATTCACACAAAAATTGGTATTTTGCACTGAAGTTCTTACATTTACTTTTGTCTTCTTTCAGTTTTACCTCAGTGAAGCAAGTATTGACTACTAAGGGGCCATCCATATATTACGTACGCAAAAATCCGGGGAAATTGGGCCCCCTCCCCCCTGTTCGCAAGCGTACTTTCTTCCACCCCCCCCCCCCGCGTAGTACACTTGACGCACCCCCCCCGAAGACAAGCTGCAGAAAGTGTCTCGAAAGTCTGCACTTTAGGCCAGATTGAAGGATGAGTGAGGGTCAATATAGACAAATTATAGGTGTCTCGTTCACAGCACAGAATAACTGCACATGGCTTTTATATAGGACAATACAGAGTTATAAATAGGCTAATGTGGAAGTCATAATTAGAAATTTATTTTGCGTACGTACACTTTTGTCCCCCCTCCTCCCCCCCCCGTTCGCACCCGTACGCAAAATCGCCAAAATCCGACCCCCTCCCCCCCTCAGTGCGTGCGTAATATGTGGACGGCCCCTAAACTAATCAATTTTACTGATGTAGCCTTTAATTCAAATCTTTGCTACAATCAACTCATAATATAAAGAATAAAGATAAAGACTAATGCTGTTATTAACACTGTATTCTATGCAGAGGCAACACCAGTCTTAATAAGTAAATAAAAGTCGCGTCGAGTTGTTGACAGTGCTCATTGCGGAAAATAGTTGAGTAATTCCTGATTTTGTTAGTTAAACCTTTTAGTTAACAACTAAAAAATATTAGTTAAACTATGCTTTAAACTAAACTAAATTTGCTTAACTAAAAGTTAACAACTGTTTAGTTAACTATTGCCCATCACTGAAAAAGGGTGAGGATATCCCGTCTCTTGCCGTCGGCCCTCAAAAGACCCACGGTTTCCCTAGCGGAGGGGAAGCCAGCGCGGGTCAGTGTGCGAAAAATTAGGTCTATCGGAGTCGTGTGTCTCGTGATCGGCCAGGACCCAGAGGGCAGGAGAGTCCGTGTAGGGTACTGCAGGCCATCCACGGCCATGGGAGAGCCGCAAGGGTCTCTGTGCAGAACATACTGGGAACCCCAGCCGAGGCCAACTGTCACCTTGATCGAATCGTTGCCTATAGTCTGAGCCCGCAAGAGGTGATAGGGATGCCCTGTGAATTGGATATTTACAGTTTCAGTATTTTCTATAAGTCTTGCACGAGGCGTCATCAGTGTTGAGTTAATTCTCTTTGTCTCAAATCTCGTTCATTTCTCAACTTTGAAAACTTGGTGAGAAATTTCAGAGCTGATAAGCTAATCGACACCTGTTGATTACAATAATTATTATACACAGAAAGATTGCACACGAACGGTAGAAATCAAAGGTCGCCTGATAATGATTCTCCTGCTAACAAAAGTATATTGTGCTTCACAGGTCATTGTGACTATTCCCTTACGGTTCTTGAAACGCATAGGCTTCTCTACGCATAGGACGACAGTTTACTAAAAGAAAAAGCGACTGGAAAACCAATGCAGCGCGTCGTTAAAGTGTTGAAAAGCTGGCGAAGTTGTTGATATTGTCTTTCATCAACTGTTCCCCAAAAACACGTTTTGCATATTCTTTCAATATCAGGCGTTTAGAAAGGATCATTTTATCGTATCGAAAGAAGAGATCTTTACAAAAGTTCTGGGAACATCGTAACTTGCTTTATAGTCAAACATCGGTGGAAGTAGATTGAATGGCGCCAATCTTCTGCCTGGCGTTTAGCCTTTGTCTCCTTGCGTACCCTGCCTCAGGTACGCATTTCACTTTTTGCGATAGCGACCATACAGCCTCGAATGAGGCAGTGAATTGGGTGGGTGAGCTCTTATAAGTAAGTAAGTTAGTAAGTAAGTAGGTTCTTTAATGAACCACCTGCTTTACCACCGTAATCCGTTTGACTGTGGCCACTTCATCTAAGGCTTTTAGGTCCCTGTCTTATAAGTTCGGAGCTAATCTGGTACACATCGAAACATCAAGATCTATCATACCTATACGAAGGAATACAAACCATTCATACAGTGGCACAACCAAAGTGAACAATGTAGGGAACCCATCCTCCACTCCACCTTTATCCCGCAACTTTTTAAGATGATGTCATTCTCTCAGTAAAGAAATTGAACATAGGCCTATTACGTGTGTGAAGATTTGTCGTTTCTTTGATCGAGCTATAACAATTCGTTGACGTCTTGAAAATTTTATTTAAAAAACTTACATTCATCAACTACGTTTATCAGCACAGATCTAACAACATTCAACTATATACACTATATAGGCCTACGCGTTTGTAAATCTCCGTCTGTCGAGACGTAGGGCGTTAAAACCGACCTTTGCTCTTTTTCCCTCAGCTCGAACCTCCTAACTTCACGAGGGGTAAGAATTGACTACCTCGATCACCCTAATTCCCTTCCTGCGGCACACGCAGAAAGAGAATAAGAATGAATTACAGCATCACACCCAGTAGACGCCGTGTCCATCCAGATATTGGTAATAGCCAAATATAAACGCCCAAATTTGGCGCATGCATGCTGTCTTAAGCGCCTATTGGCAGGTGCAGAGGGCCTAAGCAAGTAAGTGAGTGTATCCTTTATTGTACCAATTGCTAACCGCGCCCCG
This sequence comes from Allolobophora icterica, assembly GCA_963556255.1. Classification (NCBI taxonomy): domain Eukaryota; kingdom Metazoa; phylum Annelida; class Clitellata; order Crassiclitellata; family Lumbricidae; genus Allolobophora; species Allolobophora icterica. Next base: position 46,086,516 of record OY744605.1, read on the forward strand.
GTTTACAAAAAGTACCCGGCAAGAGCAATCTAGCTAACAGTCCTATTGTTTTTTTAATTTTTCATCTACAGAATGACCAAATTAGTGTTTGTTTAATTATATTAGAACAAGAATAGATCATTCGGATTATGAAAGTTGTACTCTTTAGGGTGTCGGCTGGGCCGTCGAGGAATTGGGCCCAACCACTACTAAATAAGCTTATAACCGCTATTCGTCACAATGTGTTTCTTCCAACCCCTCAAATTGGCAATTTGATGAGGTTCTAAACCGTAGATCTGAATTCAAGTTCAGTTTGTAAGAAAATTTCTTCATTCAAAGAAGAATAGACACACAGATATACATAGATAGTAAGAAATGCTGTAAAAATGATTGAGTTAGTTTGAACTCGGACCTGTGCACAGATATCGGTTTAAGGTAAGCTGAAAACCTGAACGTGCACATGGCTGTAAGATAGAACGCTTGACAGACGATTGATCTAGGCCTACAGTTGATGTTGATGATAACGAGAGTAATGCATGCGTTATGATGTTTAATTCATTTTTCTTTTGTAAGCAAGTGCCAGGCGTGCATAGGCCTATATATCAAATATAGGGCCCACACGGCAGATATAATGAATTACAGAAGAAGACATATCATTCTACATTTAAATGGCTCCACTTAAAAGCCGTGCCAATGGTGTCAGTGTGCTTATCTCTACACTTCTGATCTGTAAATCCTGAATGTATGTTAACATCATGATTAGGAAACGGAGTTTGTTTTCAGTGTGGAGCACATGTCTTTCTGGTGATGCTGCCTATCTTGATTATCTGGCTGCATACCTGGACGTCCGTTATGAAGTCATCAGAAACTTCGACTCGGAGGACCAAGTGACCAGATGCCAGATCAACCTGACCAACACTGGAGATGAGGACATCACTGGAGGAGCTGTACAGTGGAATATCTACTTGACCCACATGCGCGGAATCCAAAGCATTCCAGGAGGTCCAAGTAATGAAACGGAAATTCCAAACACCGGTTTGAAGGTGACACGTGTAACCTCTTTTGAATGAAATTTCGATGTATGGTATCTGAATAATTTCTACTAATATTACAAACCGCTTCAGTTTAAGAATATGTATTTTCTCAAATGCAGTGGCTAATTGTCTCTCACGTGTAGTACTGATACGATGCAATAATATGACTGGCCGAATGTCAAAGATTCTATATCTCGAGAAAAGTTTAATACAACGAATCGCTTTGGCCTGAACTGCCTCAGGTTGTGTCACGACTCGTAGACATTGAATCACAGCACATTGACATTACTGTGAGACAGAACACATGCATTACTCTCGTTATCATTCACATCGACTCTAGATCAACCTTCTCTCAAGCGTTCGATCTTACAACCATGTTCAGGGTTGCAGCTTATCTTAAACCGATACCCATTACATAACCATTCCTGTTCAATTACCTTATCTCATCTTAGTTTAACCCACTTTACCTTATCAATCTTACCTTTGCATGCCCTGCCATATCTAACTTTATCTTACCAGCCTTAACTTAATTCGCAATGATATACTTGATTAAATATATAGGCCTATTCCTTTTATTTCATCATTTCATTCAGCGTGCAGTTGAAGAAGTCCATTTCTTTCTTACAGATTCTGATTTAACAAAACACCTATAATTAATTATTCAGCCAATAGGCTCTTTTCCTCTGAAGTACCGCCTCATAATTATATAAATTCACCAATACAGGTTGCTCACATCAACGGAGGCCTCTACCGTCTCTGGCCAACGTCGTCGTTCGTCGACTTACATCCTGGACAGACTCTGGTGGTGCCTTTCGTCGCTTCTAGTCCTATGATTGCTCTGAGCGACATCTTCCCTAACTGGTACGTCGTTTCCGACAACTGCCCCGAAGCCCGTAGCATCCTGAGTACCGTCAGGGATTCGAAGTGGTTCACGGCGCCCTTCGATCAGCCGAATAAATGGAAGACGACACCTAGAGATCTCTACAATCCGTTCACTCCTCCGCAAAGGTACGAAGAGAACTACGTGCCAGATTTCAGTGGAAACGGCGTGAGAACGGGAATCTTACCCACTCCAGTTGAAACAGTTCTAGATGATTCAAAGACTGTAAATATTCGCTACGGTGGCTGGGTCATCCTGCAGCCAGAGGATGGATTAGCTAACGAAGCAAACTTTCTTGCAGGTAATGTCTTACCCTTCCTTACCGTACCCTTACGCAATTCTATCTCAACTCCTATGAAATACCATACCAAACCGTACCCATTCTTCTCTTAGGGGCCACTTTCTTACGACCAGAAAGAAACAAATCTAGCTTCACAGCAGTACAATATACATGTATGTGCAATGCTATATGAACAGATTGTCAAAGGAACAAATTGTGAAAATGTTCGTATCTGTCATTTATGAAACTGGATTTGCTATTCAAGATAACGACGAGTTCCGGCCACAAAGATCTAATGTAAGCCAAATGACACACACAACGTCTCACAATATTATGTTGCTCATGTGTTACATTGATGAGTTTAACCACTGCGCTTTTCGTTGCACAAGTTGAAGTCACTGTAACAATCTTGGTTTAGTTTTAATTATGAAAGATGTCATGAAGGGAAGTGAAATCCGCTGCTGAAGCCAAAACATTGGGATGACTTCAATTGTAGAAAAAAATTTCTTTGTTTTTTCCACAGATGCCCTTGATCTGACGATAGTTCCTTCCTCTTGGTTTAGTTTTAATTATGAAAGATGTCATGAAGGGAAGTGAAATCCGCTGCTGAAGCCAAAACATTGGGATGACTTCAATTGTAGAAAAAAATTTCTTTGTTTTTTCCACAGATGCCCTTGATCTGACGATAGTTCCTTCCGGAACCACCCCTTCCTCACGCATGATCTTCCTCCAAATCGGAGAAGTGTCCAACCCAAACGGAACCCAATTCCTCGACGGCCCTGAGGCTTACCAACTGGAGATAGAATTCGACCACGAAACAGTGACCTTGACCGGAAGAACATCGAGCGGAGTGTTCTACGCGATCCAGTCTCTGCTCAGTCTGACGGACTACAGCGACGAAGTTCCAACCGGAGTCGTCTGAGATGGACCGAGGTTCGAATACCGTGGAATGCACATCGACGTAAGTCGAAACTTCCATCCACTAGAAGCCATTCTGCAACTGATCGATGCGATGGTCATATACAAGATGAATCAACTCCATCTCCACCTGACAGACGACGAGGGATGGCGTCTCGAGATTCCGGAAATTCCAGAACTCACGCAGGTAAGGTCTCTACTAAAACTGCAGATACTGAGAGCGTCTGCTTAGCTTTAGAACAGGCGCTACATAAATTGCATGTTACATTACATAACGATCTGAATCGGCCATTCAGAATGAGGAGCTCATGATGGACTAAAAAAACTATTTCTGAACTATGCAGTTTGTACTTAGCAATAACAAATTTGTATTCTTGCTACAGTTCAAACCAATTAAATAAATGTAATTGTAGTTGTACTTGCGGCAAAGCGTTTATATAGCGCCATTTGTGAATTTTTTATAAGCGCAGGTGCTATTAATGTTTAAAGAAAGTTTGAAACTAAATGTTGTTTGGTATTAGAATTGTATTAGCTGATGCCAACACAAAGAATCATCTTCATAAGCCATTCCATCCACTTATGCAAAGTGCAGAAATGGGGTGTGATAGTTTACAATATCATCATCCTAATCATTATCATCATCACATCATCCTTTTCATTAATTGAAAGTGAAGAAAAATGCACTGCACAAATGCTATACAGTTAAACTAGAAGCAAAATGCACACCCTCATTGGACACAAGTTCCTTTAATTAGGCTATCGGTCAAAGCTTAGTGTATGATTTATTTATTTAAGTATTACACAGTATTAAACTATGTAATGGTTTGATTGTATGACAAATACCTTACGCAGCAGCAGGACGTGCAAAGAAAGTTCACATGATTCGCTATGACACACGGTCAAGATTGTCAAACGTATGGCATATATAGAGATCAGTAATACATATATAGTCTGCATGCTGCTGGACAAGTGCTCCCACGGCAATGATTAGTTGACTTGAGGGAGTCGTGAAAAGGGTGTTCCGAAGCGATCGGAGTAACGAGCCCTGTGGAACACCGAGTGGAACTGATGTCTAATTCTCGCGGGGAAATGTCGACGGTCACCATCATTGTGGGTTCATCCACGTGGGAGCAAAGTCAGTACAGAGGTCGTCAAGCGAATGTTTGAGTTGAGTCCTAGGTTTAATTCTGGAGATCCAAGACTTTCTCACTGATACAGAGCATGTATTCCTCAGCAGTGAACAATTGATTCCGGATACTTTAACTTTTACTTGTTTAGCGCTTAGATCTAATGAAATACAGCAAGTGTAATCAACTTGTTTCAGGTGGGCAGTCGACGGTGCCACGATCCAACAGGAGACCAGTGCCTCATGCCACAACTTGGTTCTGGTCCCACCCTTTCCAATACAGGAACAGGGTATTTCACGGCTAACGAATACAAGTCCATCCTTGCATACGCCGCCAAAAGACATGTACGCGTTATACCGGAGTTCGACATGCCTGGCCACTCCCACGCCGCTATCAACGCCATGCTGGCTCGCTACCGGAAGTACATATCGACAAATGAGACTGCCGCCACGGAGTATCTCATCTCTGACCTCGAAGATAAGTCCGACTACATTTCCCCTCAGAGATTCACTGACGGTGCAGTCAATCCTTGCATCGAGTCGACTTATAAGTTCCTCGACACTGTGATCGCTTCCGTCAAGTCAATGCACGCCAACATCCAGCCACTGACCCTGTACCATGTGGGCGGAGATGAAGTTCCTAATAAGGCCTGGAGTGAGTCGCCATTATGTCAACAGCTGAATGCATCGAAGCATGATCTGAGCAAGTACTTCTTGACGAGGGCGTCGGAGATATGCGAGAGACACGGGGTGGACATGGTCGCCTGGGAAGATGGCGTCTACTACGAGGGTGCGCCAATCAACATCTCGTCGTTCGATGGTCAGAATGTCTACACAACTGTGTGGGCCAACATCTGGGAATGGGGCCTTGGTGAGAGAGCCTACGTACTAGCCAACAACGACTACAAGGTAAGTTCAACTTAGATTCAGTGCACCTTTTGCTGTATGGAAAATTACATTAGCTGAATCGCCCAAAAGACCAAACTTGTGCGTTATTGCACATTAAATCGTAAGAAACCAAGCTGAATTGAGAAACAAGTAATCATTGTTGTATAATATTTACAAATTTGAGCCTGTCATTTTTCAGGCCATAAATAAGCACGAGATAAAATATGAATATCTTTGAAACTAGTCGAATGTCCTTCATATCTCTCCAACCACATTGGACAATAACTTGGGGTCTCTCGACTCTTTTGGAGCCAATTTGAAGTCATTTTTCTGCCTTTAAAATTATTGATTATCTCGGGATTACTGACAATCGTGAATCTGTTTCCAGGTCATCTTATCCCACGCAACTCATCTCTACTTCGACCATCCATCTGAGCCAGACCCTGAAGACCGAGGAGCTTACTGGGGCACACGGGTCACTTCACCCCTAAAAGTGTTCGGCTTCATGCCGGATTCAATCTACGAAAACATTGGAGTGAACGGAAATGGCCAACAACTCAATAAATCCAACGTTTGCGCTTTGTACGGATGTCCACCTTTAAAAGATGATCAAAGCAGAGCAAACATCATTGGTAACGCCAGCTCATGTAGAATCATTTTACGATATTGTAAATGTAATGTATATTGCTGAAATTCTCGAACATCCAAATAATATCCCAGGTCAAGGAGACCACCTCATGCATTCAGTCAAATCAATGCATGAGAGCAGGCGAGTTCTTGGTCAGTTTCAGTGTCAGTTCACAATGCAGAAACGATATGTCGGAAATGTAGTGCAACTCGGTTTAAGAGTCCGATGCAGCCTTGGACTTGCCGAGTTATTTTTTCGACCCTTATTTTGTGGCCCCATCACTTTCTTCTCCCAACTCTTCCACCTTCCTACCTATTACTCGTGTAGCTTGACTAAAATAAAATATCAAGTAGGCCTAAGTATCTTCCTGTTTGGGTAACGTTATTCGTGTAAATTGTAGGGAAATAGTAAGTAAGTACAAAAGTGTGATTTTGCGACCATTATGCATCAAGGCTACTTATTCAATCATTACAGAACCGTTACTTTCCATTATTGGGCTGCAGTGGATTATGGATTACGGCCGTCATTTACGTCAGTTTTTTATTTGAACAAAAATCGTCGGCCATCTCCGGTTGATCACCTGAAACCTGCCTATGACCGGCCGTGAATATAATTGAATGACTTGAAGTACACTGTGTCCGGAAATAAAGGGAACCCTTTTGTAAATAATGAAAATAATTAGTAAATGTGCTTCGATTTTCAAAATTTCAAAACTGTTTTAATCCTGACATAATTATCAACAAATGTGTAATCTATGAACGGCCTCCGCTAAAAAATTACGTCATAGTGACGTCGCTAAATTAGAAATGTAAACAAACTGTTAGAAAATGGCGTTCAGCCAAGAAGACAAAATTACTATGAAATCTTTACGGAAAAAGAAACATTTCGGACATTTCAAACACACCTTGTAGCCTAATATTATTCAAGTATAAAAATAAAATTCAACTACAATGTATTATTGATAAGTAGGGCCTAACATTTCAAAATAATTGACATTTTTAAGGAAAATATTAGGTGCCGCCCGTAACATTCGAATTCTGATGGAAATTACGTCATTGTGACGTCATTGATGAATACCCAAACTTTATATTTTCAACTTTTGTTGATAATTATGTCAGGATTAGAAAAGTTTTGAAATTTTGAAAATCGAAGCACATTTACTAATTATTTTTATTATTTACAAAAGGGTTCCCTTTATTTCCGGACACAGTGTATATTGTTGAATTACGTATATATGCTATGAAACTTCACGCACTTCTTTTCTCAGTTAATTACTTGGTGACTTTCCCAGCAACTTATTTACTTTCAACCTCTCTATCACATAACCTTCCTATCCCACTCTCTTACTCACTCACACTCACTCACACTCACTCATTCACTCACTCGCTCACTCATTCGCACTCACATTCACTCACTCATTGACTCGCTCGCTCACTCACTGATTCACACGTTGAGGAACTCAATGCGAAGTTTATTTGACTACTTTTAATGCGAGAGTGTCATTAATAACTTATAAATGAAATTATTTAGGAATTCAGGGACAGCTGTGGAGTGAATTGACTCCTCCACAGAATCTTACCTACATGATCTTCCCACGTCTGGTTGCTCTGGCAGAAAGGGCGTGGCACCGCGGCAGTTTCGAGACTGTACCAGACGAAGTCATCCGTAATGAAACCCTGAAAGGGGAGTGGCAAGTCTTTGCCAATCTCATGGGTTACAAAGAGTTCCTGAGACTTGATCGACTTGGTGTGAAATACAACATTGCACCAGCTGGGGCAAAGTGCGTGAAATAATTCCAATTTAATTTTTTCTCAACCCCCACTTAATTGTAATTAGAAGTCAATGACAAAGCATAGATCAAAAATTGCAGATGACTCAACTGACAGCTTATGCATCTAACGTGGTAGAGGCTGAGTTTTTATCCATCTTTCATGAACTTACATTAGACTTGTACACACGAACTTCGTGGATCCCAAGAACCTCAGCTGCTGGTCTAAGTTAAATTTCGCCATTGGATCATCTACAGCCACTTAGGACGACATAACGAGGACTGTTCGATTCTAATTGCTAGCAACATTTCTCTGGTCCTTTGTCATCATTACTAATGCCACCACAGCCATTATAATTTCCGACTCCATCTACACCATCCATGTTTTATACTACGCTTCTTGTCGCCTTCTAACTCCTTCTCCTCCTCCCGGTTCTCTTCCTTTCCGCCTTTCAAATCGCGTCGAAAATACATGTATATTATTACAGTGAAAAAAATTAGAAAATTGTATGCAAGTCTTCTCAATAGATTGGAAATGTGATAAACTGCATATTTTCCAGAATCGACCCCGATAACTCCAGCCGGGTTCTAGTCACTTCCGGTTTTCCAGGGCTTCCAATTGTCTATTCCATGGATAATGGTTCAACATGGACGTCATGTAATGACATTATTATTCTTCCGTCAGATCCAGTCTACCCGCTGGACATTCAACTTCGCGTCTTGTAAGTAATGCAACTTAATGGCTGTTGTCAATGATTCCTGAAATGAACTGAATAGCTTAAGGATGCATGTGATGATCAAAGGCCTTTTTGACATCATTTAGTTCCCTTGGGCCCTATATTTTCTTACTGTCCTTTCTTCTATATTTCTGCAGTCTAAGAATTTACTCTCTTTTGGAGCTTTTAATTTAGTTTTTATTACCTCTGTACTCTTTCAGACATATTTTAATAAAGTACAGAGCAAAAAAGTAAAATAACATAAAAATTTGAATAATTATACTTTTAAGCAGATATATTTTCAGTTTTGTACATATTTTTTTAATTGTCGTGGACCTTAGAACAGAAATGTGTAACATAATATTTTTGTTTAAGTATTATTATTATTTAGTGGATATTAAGAATAAGTGCAGTCTCTTCTTACATTACTTTTAGAATTAATCGTGTCAATACACTTTGATCCTTGATTCAGACATGCTAGTTGATTTTATTTATTATCTAAAGAAATGGCCTCGATCAGTGACCGTTGAGCTTGAATAGAAGATTGTACCAGAGCGATCTGCTGAATGGAAGTCTTAAGTTAGCAGGCGTATTTAGCTGGCAGAATTTGATACACATTGGATACATTCAACTCACATATGGCGCTGGTAATAAGAATCTGGATAAACATTTTCCGTAAACAAATATATGAAATTGAAGGTGCTTGCTATCGGAAATAAGTAGCATGTGTCCTTTTTGTTGACAGGTCGGCAGATAGGTCAAGGTCATCTCGCGTAGTGACCTTGACGGTGGAAGGACCCGGTGGAAATCTCTGAATTTCGAAGAGTCTCTTCTAACTGACATCACCGTTGCTACACATTCTCATACTTTGTTGCGCTGTTCTAATTGCACGCGTAGCCTGCCTCTTTTCTTTTAATTGATTTATTCTTGAATGCAATGCAATAAACTGCCAGTCGCAGGTAGTGGTTATCTTTCGGCGATAAGGGAAGACGTTATTATTTCTTTGTGTGAATGAGAGTGAACGGTTCTAGTTGAACTAGACATTCAGCTATAAGTTCAATTTTCAATAGTCAAACGGATTATGTTAACGTAGGCCTGATTTGAGTGGAATTCAACCCAAACATAATTCAATTTAGATAGGGCCTACTAGGGCCCCTATTGAATTTTTAGGGCATCGTAAAGTAATTGTACAATATTTGTTGCAATCCCACAACTTGAAATAGATTTGTATAAAGTCAACAATATTTTGTTAAGACCAAGGCCGAATACATTATTTTTGGTTTTTATTGGTTTATAGAGTAGCAGTGTTATTATTCGTCATTAGAAGAAAACAGTACTTCACTACTACTATAACACTCCAAATTATTGGTAAAATTGCTCATCCAGAGGTGGTGGGTCTCTGAATTTTGTAAATTCAAAAACCTAAGCGGCTAAGCCTAAAATACTAAACGCGTCAAACACGAAACATCACCGATAATTATAATTGATAGCAAAAACATTAACAATTAAGAATGAAACATCATTTAACATAACATGTTACAGAAGACTAGGCTTTGATCGACATGTCAATGCAATAACGTACGAATCATATATGGGCAAATACCAAAAATTAATATGGAGAATACTTTCAAATTGAAGAGCTCAGTAAGTAAAGTAGTCTGACTAGTCTTGGATCATAATAGATGTAAGCCGAGTGAAAAGCTGAAAATTAAGGACGAGTTTCAATGCTGTCATTCTGTCAATGTCACAACACGCTGACTTTGAAACATTTTCATACAGCTCTGCGTGCTTCAGCGGCTGTGTATGTTTTCGGTGCATGATCCCATGCTTCCAACCTTCCGAAGTTTCGCCAACGAATGAAGGAAACTATACCGTGTTATCGCTCGGATGTAATCTAATTCTGTTGCCACAGCCTTGGGCTATTACCCGCCGTCAGCAATTATAAAACAGCGGGCGACTTAAGTAAACACATAGGCCCTAAGTAGTTTTCTATGTTAGTGAATATTGAAACGCACTGTGAGGCTGACGAGTGCTAAACTGATTTTCGGTGGTGGATCTCTCTGTTGATGTGATTGGTCTCCATTTTTTAGGTGGCTGATCTCATAATTCGGGTGGCGGGTCACACAGTGCCTATGCCGGATCTCAGATCCGACGGGATCCGGTTGAATTTAACCACTGCTCCCACTCCATTTCTTTCTTTCGTTCATAACTTCCTCCTTCTTTCCTTTCTTCCTCTTTTTCTTTTCCTCGTTATTCTTCTATCTTTCTCATCCTGCTAATATACTGAACTATGACTTCCAGGACTCATGCAACAACACCACTAGGGCCTACTATCAGCCACTGAGATTAAGCTGTGAAAACGTTTAGTGAGCGCTGCGTGAAACAATCATTCAGCTTCCTAATTATTTCTAAGAGCAAGGAGAATACAAACAGTGGCTTGCAATCATGTGTGCAGAGGGTGCAAGACACCCGGGCCCATGAACTTCAGGGGCCCACAGAGACACCTCTGAAGACAATTTTTTATAACCACAGTTGAAAGTTTCTTTTACAATTAATCCAATTCATATTCCTGCTTATTTGGTGATTTATCAGTGTAAATTCTGTCGTTTCGTTGTTCACACTTCCAAAGACTCTAAATATGTTGTCATATATCAACTGTCGACGGGAATCCTTAGGTAAGCTCCACGTGTGTGCGTGTGTCCGCCACTCTTCCAGTTTACTGTTCATTGTTTTGCTAACTGATATAATTTGACTTTTTTAATTACATTTAACACATAGGGTAGTGCAAAGAGCGCCTCTGATTAGTATGCGCTCTGGGTGGCGCTATATGAATGTTCATTTACAATCACATTAGGCGTCAGCATTAATTGCATTAGTTTCGGGCTGATCGTCATGGATGTTGAGTCCAGATTTCTGCCCGAAATCCAGGTTTTTCTCAATCCTCTCAGAAACTTGAAACTCAAAGCTAATCGTTGTATGCTTATTGCACCGTTGCTGCTTGGCTGGAACTTAATTAGAACTTGGACGGATTTCAGCTTTAGATAAATGTTCAGTTGCTCAGTGCCTACTAATTTGACTTCTTTTAATTACAATTCTTGAAATTGCAGAAATGTTCATTTGTCGGCCTTTTATTGTGTGCGGCATTTTCACGTATGGACCATCCCTCTCGGACTCACCATTTGCGCGTCTCTACACATTTATAAAACTCTTAAAAAATCTTGTTGAACGCAATACATTTCTTAAATACAGTAGAACAATCGCATTTACATTTTAGATGATCATAGGCTATATAAATATTTGAAGTTAAACTAACGGTGCCGTAGCGAATCGCCGAATCCCGAATCGCCGAAATGGTATTACCGCCGAATCGCCGAAACTCTTTTGTGAAGAAAGCCCGTATCGCCGAAAATGCTGTTCGTAGCGAATCGCCGAATCCCGAATCGCCGAAATAGTATTACCGCCGAATCGCCGAAACTATTTTGTAAAAACCTTATTCCCGAAAACGCGGTTGTGTGCCGGATCCCAGGGAAATAAAGCGAACTTTTCCTTAAAGTCTTAAGATATATAGCTTAGGAGGCCCTAGGTCATTGTATATACGAACAGTTAGTGTGTGTATATATATATATATATATATATATATATATATATATATATATATATATATATATATATATATATATATATATATATATATATATATATATATATATTTGTCTGTAAAGAATTCGGGATTCGGGTCCACGAACGCTTGGTAGAAAACTGCTTTCAGCGATTCGGCGGATTTTGCAGTTTAAGCGTTTTCGGAGATTCGGGATTCGGCGATTCGAGTCGGCAGTGGTTTTCGGCGAATCGTACGCTTGGTAGAAAACTGCTTTCGGCGATTCGGCGGATTCTGCAGTTTAAGGGCTTTCGGCGATTCGGGATTCGGCGATTCGGGTAGACCCCAAACTAACTATGGACAACGCCATCAGCGTAATTCCGCAATTCCGTCGCTTGCCTGGGACTTTGCCAACTCTGCGACTACTGGTCAGGATTCGATCGACTGCATTTTCAGCAGAGGCAATTAACAGGGCCTGGTCGGAGACAGAGATCAGACAATCATTACGTCTGGCATTGTTATTAATCTAATTAAGACGCAGGTGATTCGTCGTGGGACGTCTTGGCTTAAGCGTGGACCTCGTGGACAGCTGAGCTTGCGGGCAGACAGCGCTCATTGACATGACAACTGCGTGCTCATGGTTTGAGACTTATGGCTGCGTATCTTAGGTCTTAATTACTTTTGCGTGATTTGCGGCTTATGGCTTTACTCCTATGCGTTCGTTGCTTGTGCATTTATGGGTTCTAGAGTCATGACTTATGCTTCATTCGCAGATGTCTTAAGGGCTTTTGTTTTATGACATATGGAGTTGCTGTTTATAGATTCATTACTTTCTATGCTTTCAATGCCTATTATGCATTGCCTTCTACTTTTGGCCAATTTGTCACGAAGGTGGATTATATTGCATTTCCTTGATCTACGTGGAAGATCCGTATTTTGGAGGTTAATAACAAATGAGTCTATGGCCTGTGGCTTATGGTACACGGTTAAAGACTCCGGTGTTTATCGGTTTATGACTTGCGGCAAATATCGCTACAATTTATGATGACGAGACGGATGAGTCGAAAGGTCAAAGAGCAAAGAAAGGTCAAAGAGCAAAGAAGGTCAAAGAGCAAAGAAGGTCAAAGAGCAAAGAAAGGTCAAAGAGCAAAAGATCGGAAGAGGAGAAGTATCATCTCGTGGTAACTGGAAACAGTTTAGTCAACTGAAGTCCAACGAGTCTCAACGATTTATGAGGATGTTGTTCAGGCATTTATGAGTTTTTTCTAGGAAGTAACACACACTAAGAAAACATGACTAGATTACATAACATTGCTAATAACAGAATATAAAATGGCATAGCATGAAATAATTTAACATGACATAACACTGAATAAAACGAGACAACATGAAATAACCGAATATCAAACATACATGTAATCATTCTGATGTAGCATGAGTGTAAGTGGTCATACTTCAACTTTTACAGGACTGCTTTTACGATAGGTTACGATCAAATAGGATGATCATAAATTGAAAGCCTACATAAGAAATGCTCTAAGTAACCGGTGGAGTCGCTGCATCATGCTTTACAACATTCCTATTATGGGCACGTGACGATTACTTTACTACTGTACATAAACCTCTTCTGCCCGTCTTGTCGTTACGATCACGGCTTTGTCCCGACGTTCATAGACAAGGTTCTGTGTTGCTGCCTGAATATTGCAGGAAGGAGAGACTAGGTGAATTCAACTTGCAAAGGCATTTGCGGTGTCAGGAAAATCCGATTTTCGGAGAGATCAGAAAAATCCCTGTTAACACTTCCGAGACTTCATCGCTTGTCGTCATTAATTTGGTAATTTTGCGGCTTTAGCGTCGGACGACTGGAGGAAAATTTACCTCTTGTCAATGGGTTGCAAACTGGATCATCAAGGACATTCTACGCAGGCCAGCTCCAGCCAATGACGGCATCGGTATCGCTCTTCCGCCTTTCATGACTGGTTATGATCTCGATTACTAATATATAAAGCCTTTGAGACAATTTCTCAATACTTGGCTGTAGCCCAGACTATGTTATAATGCTTTTAATTTGTGCAATGCAATTTGTACAATTTACCAAGATACGAGTCACATTACTTTAATCAGCGTACTCAACAGTGTAGTGCAATACACTGACAGTTTTGGTAAGTCTTCACAGGAAAAAGATAGAAATTATCACGAATTCCTTTTTAAAAGAGTACATATTCGCTCTCTCTTCTTTATTTTCAGACACCACCTAGCGATGCACAATGGCAACACTACTTCCATTCGGCTGAAACAACCGCATTCAATCAGTAAGCCTATACTGATCATATATATAGGGCCAATAATCGGAAATTACAACCGTGCTTCACTTTCTCTACATCGACCTGGAATTAACCTTAACCCAGTAAAGTGCACTCGTGGGCTTAACACGGTTGAGTGAATTAGCAGGATCATCTGAAGTTCTGAAGTTTGAATTTAAACTGAACTATTTATTTATTTATTTATTTATTTATTATGAATACTTTAACGCGCGCAAAATCACACAGAAATGCAAATTTGAGGCGAGATATAGGCCTACATTAGCGCTACAAGAAGGCGTGGAATTGAGCGACTGAGCCCCAAATGTAAATCACCTACCATGTTGCCTTGGGAGTTCATAATCGATGCCATATATCCATGACACACTCCAAAAACTCTATCCAGAAGTTTATTGTGGACTCTGAATACCTCTGTGTATACGCGGTGATGTCGAACAGGTATTGAAAACTGACAGAGCACGTTAAAATCGACAATTCCCGTTGCTCTGAGTAGGTTTTTTAAACGTCTACGTGTGAAGTTTCACTGTAAAACTGAGGATTCGTTGTCCGACCATTGGCTACGAAGTGTGGTAACTGCATTTTCTGGTTGAACTGTCAATAACTAAACCTCTGAGTAGGCTAATTGCCTGTCTACTTTACCTTAGGTTAAACTGTAAACCATCAACTTCCTATTGTTAAACTACGCGCTAAACTACCAAAGATTACTTATTACGTATACGATATAACCGTTTAACTGCAGAGTGCAATGCATGTATGCATAGACCAATGCAAATATTCATTTATATTTGATGAAGTAAACATACAATGTTTTTGTCAAAACATCGGTGTGGTGCGTGTGTGGTATACTCTTGTTGCTATAGTAACGTACGTGTAGGCTATTTATCATACACCCAATACATGCGATGTAAATGTCAGACAAAAAGTCGAAGCAAAGCGTAGAATCGCAACGAGTCAACGAATTGCGTCCCAGCGGCATCATATTTATGAGGGCGAAGTTCTTTAGCGCCTTTAATAAAGGCGCTAATGAAATAGCCAGATAAATAGATGAATGAGTGGTAATAATCGTTGCCCGTCGTTTCACTCGGTATCATGGAAAGCAGTTAGGTCAGGGTTCAAGTATGCCAACCATGTGCAGACGCCATTACCAAGTGGGAGGTAGGAACTGGAGGGAGGTGGGAAATGGAGAGTGGAAGGAAATGGATTGAAGTAGGAAATGGATGGAGGTAGGAAGTAGAGGAAGGTAGAAAATGCTGGCAAGTAGAGAATGTATTGAGATAGGAAAACGAGGTAGGTGGGAAATGGATGGAGGTAGAAAATTGAGGAGATAGGAAATAGAAGGAGGTAGGAAATGGAAGGATGTAGAAAATGGAGGGAGGGACAAAATGGATGGAGGTAGGAAATGGAGGGAGGTAGGAATTGGAGGTAGGTGGCAAACGGATGGAGGTAGGAAATGGAAGGAAGTAGAAATGGGTGGAGGTAGAAAATGGAAGGAGGTAGGAAATGGAGGGAAGGATCTTCCCGTGTTCCTCCATCCCTCTAAACCTTCCTTGTACTGCTGGCTTCTCCTCGGTCTCTGATTTACGAGACGAGATCCGAAAACCGGTTCCCTATATAAAGCCGAGACCTGCACCACAAACCCTCCTCCTCCTTCATTTCTTCTCCCTCTTCCTCCTACTCCTGCTCCTCCTCCTCTTCCGCCTACTCACCTTATTCGCGCTCCTCCTCATTTGTCTCGCTCGAATCTTGTTCTTCTCTTCTCCGTCCTATTTCCGATATGTGCTTTTCCAAGTTCATTTTTCTCATTCCTGTCCTCTTTAGTCCTTCTTTCCTTCTTCCTCCCTAATTCCTCTTTCTCTCATTCCTTCTCCTCTCCACTTCTCCCGAAGCAATAATTACAACAAACGCCAACAGAGCGCGCTCGGATCACAAACCCGCAAGCTAAAATGCAAGCAAACGACCGATGGATAGATGGAAGGAAAGATGGACGGATCGAACGGGCCTCGACGGCGGCGGTTGCGGCCGCAACGGCGCGTGGGAAAGCCTGGCGCCTCGGCCCGTATCGCTCGAGCCGCTTCCGTGAGGGTCTTAACGGGCTGTTCAAGCGGCAGCCTAGGCTCGGCCCGGTCGAACGGACGTAGGGACAAACCGACGGGGAGGTTTGGAGGGTCCGACAGGGCTGAGCAGGCAGACATCTGGTCGTCGTCCATTGGGCCGCTGAGTCCAACTGAGTGGAGCAACAATAAACAGGCAGCTGCTACCGTCGCTACAACGAGAGTCAATACAAGTTGAATTCGGAAACGCTTGTTTGTGTAGAGCGCCCTCCAACTTCACAAGAATGGCTCGCACACGGACGTATTCAGTTGAGCAGCCGCAGAATTTGTCCCTCTTGTCCTTCGATGAAAACGAACGACTTAAATATTGAGAACATAACTTGCTTTAGCGAAGAGGATTTTTGACGAAACAGTTAAAATCTTCAATTTTTTTAAATATTACAACACAGCGTCAAATTTTTTAAATTAATTAAGTAATATTGTCAGTTGCATCTCCTAAACGCATATGTATTACGGAGCAGATATCTTTGTTACACTGGCTTAAAATTCTTAAACCAGTGGAGTGATTTGAGGACAAGAGTGATGTGGTGCTGTTTAGGAGCTTTAGTCATAGCACGGGCGAGAGCATTTTGAATAGCTTGGAGGCGGTTTATTTCGGTGATGACTATGTTCAGATAGAGCGAGTTGCAGTAGTATCATCTAGCGTGAACTATAGGTGTAGCTATTGCAGATGCAGTTTTGAAGTCAAGCATAGGGCGGATTCTGCGAAGGTCACGGATATGTATGAAGCAATTGAAGAGCGGGCAAGATGGGGGATGTGATAGGAGAGGATAAGATTTTTTGGTCAAAAATCACACCTAGGTTGTGGACAGGAGAATTGGCAATGAATGTGTGGATGAATGCAGAGTCAAGGATGAAGAATATAAAGGGATCTGGAATTTTCTTGAGTTGGTCTCGAAGGCCTATAAATATGAATTCAGTTTTAGGCGGTTTCAGGTAGAGGAGATTTGATGTCATCTAAGAGGATACTTGGGTAACCACATGGAGAAGATGACCTATGGAGTGGGAGAAGCTGTTTGGAGAGAAAGAGATGAATAATTGAGTGTCGTCATCATACGTGATGATCAACTGAGGATGGTTTGATGAGTGCGCTGAGTGCACTGGCGGCGATCTGGTTTGACAGGTGGGGGGACACTTTAGAACTGATCTGGTCAAAAAAGAGTTTTGAACTGATCTGGTCAAAAAAAGGTGTAAACGAGAAAAAAACTGTTGACCTTTCTCTGGAGTTTCTTCAAAATGTGGGGGGTCGAATGTATAATGTGTCCCCCCACTCTTATAGGTGGGTGGTCTTGTCCCCTGGACCCCCGGATCGCCGCCCATGGCTGAGTGGAGTAGTGTAAAGGATGAACAAAAGGGGCCCAAGAACAGAGCTTTGCGGAACACCATAGTTTAGAGGACATGATTGGGATGAGGTTTCCGATGTTTTAACGGAGAACGAGCGGGAAGAGAGATGGGATTGAATCCATAGGAGCAGAGGCGTCTACACCATAGAAACCTTGGAGCAAATGCTCCATCCAAGAAATAGGGGGATGATCTGTCAGTGTGTGTGCCACCATTTAGGGGGGAAGGAACGGGAAGGGGGGAAGAAAAGGGGGAAAGGGACGTTGCTCCAATGACTTAGGGGGGATAGACGCCTCTGCACAGGAGAGCAGTGTCAGTAAAACCGAACCAGGTTGACAGTGTCCTTGGACCATTACAACTTCCTATAGGTTCGTGCAGTTATGTTTTCAACAGTATAACTCTGCATAATTCATCGGCGATTGTTTTTAGAGCTATAAATATGCCATTAATCAGGTGCTCTGGACTACTGTGCTGCCTATAGCTCTTGAGCTATGACACATAGCCAGTTGCATGCACACATACGATCCCAGACAGCCCTGACTGATAGCTAAAACGTTACGCTATACCATTTAGCAGGGCGCTAAAAACTATTGCATTTTCTGAGATCGCGTTCGGTGTTCGCTATTCGATCCACAGTCATCCAAATATCGTCGTCAAATCAACGCTATTGCGCGGCTTCTGCGTCCCGCGTAGCTTCGGGACTTTACCTGGATCGCCCGTTTCGACTGTTTACGATCCAAGCGGATATATGCAGGAATAGAATTCGTTCACGAGGATTACCGATGGTCATATATTACTGGATTAACTAGCTTTTTGTTGGTGACGGACCTCCAGCTGTTGCGGTCTGACTGAGTAGGTCGATAATCAGTTTTTGCGTGCGGCGAGGGCACAGGACTGGTCTAACCTCGTCCGTGCAAGGAAAGAGAGTTCGCGAAGAAAGTTGGATCCCGGGCGTCACAGGTATATAGGCCTAGATCGTCGAATTACTAGGTGTACAGCCGCCAACATGTGAGAGGAATTCTGGCTTCTGGGCGGTCAAGAAATGAAGATCAAGGACAATGTGCGGCAGGAAATGATGTGTAAGATATTAATTGTTATGGGTTGAGGTGTTGAAGAAAGTAAAAGTTTCGGGCTCCAATTATCACCCTGCATTTAACCGCTGCATTTTTTTAATACGCTCTATAACTTTTCGGGATTTCCACATAGTCTGTGTTTCATTGGTTTTTCCCCTTAATTTGGAATAGTCCTGTACATTGAATAAAATAAAGTAAAATAATAAATGAACAAGCAAAGATTAATCACTATCTCAGGCAAGAAATTTAATACGGTGAAACGGAGACATCTTTGGGTTAGACTATAATGGCAAACCGCGTGATGGTGCAGAGGCAAACACCTTGCAGGTTCGACTCCTGATGTCGGCCTGTAAACGTTAGAAACACCTTGAAACTTGAATAGGTCAAAGATATATTATACTGATATACAGCTTATTCTTTGGGGACAATTCTTTAGGGTTGGCCCATGCTAGCAATGTCCAGATTCTACAAATTGAGTTGCGGTGTTATTACCATAATTTAGGACACGTTAATTTGGATTCAGAGTTCTGAATGTGACATAATCTGCGTTCATTTCTCTCTTCAGATCCAATATATCGTGACATCAGTTCATGAATTAGTTCTGCCTCTGTTAAGCATTAGGCCTACATTACTTCTCATTCCAGCGGCTACGTGACACTTTACGAATATTTCTTAATTTCTTTAGAATTATTCGTTACCTCACTCCACAGATTATAATTATCTTAACTAATAAATTAGGCCAGCAAGTCAGTCATTTCATGGTCTCATAATATTAATGTTGAAAGGGGCGCCTGCGAGTATTGTAAAGATGAAGCTTTTCCACAAGTGCGTCCACAGCTCGAGTCCAGCTACTAGCTAGACACGTGTCTAACTTTCATCCACTGCAGCCGGTCTGCTTTATATCCAGATAGCCAGAGGATATTATAAGCGTTCTGTGTACTTTGATGCCCGCAGGGTTTCTGTGGGTGTATATTTGAAACAGTTCGACCTTTTAAGTTTGCTTGATATCCAGACATGCAGGCAGCGAATATTATGTAAGCACTTCATCTATTTCTCTACGAGAAGCTCAACTGAAGAGATAATTGAATCTTAATCTAACCCATTAAGCACTTATAAGCACTGTGATCAAGAGTTTTGATTGTCTGCATATTATGCAGACAATCAAAACTCTTGATCACAAGCGATCCTGTTCGCTTAGACTTTAACAAGATATTTAATTGTTTTGCATTTTCTTTCTGTAGGATATAATCGAGGATTTTGCGCATCAGCTGAGCGTTCATCTGCTTTAGGGTCAGTCTTTCAAGCTGAGTGGATTATAGGTCTGTTAATTTAGTAGGTCTCTTCTAGGCTAGCCGTCCAAGGCTGATCGTTCAAGGCTGCTCCTTCTAGGGTGATCCCTTGAGGCTGGTCCCTCCCTCAAGACTAAGGTTCCTATCTCTGCAGAACATGTCACCACTATCCTCGAGTGTGACACCCTGATCCGCAGAGATGAGTTCCAGCCACACCGAGGACTGTGAGATTGCCCTCGTCGGCATCCGACCGGCCATCTATCGACATAGCCCAAAGCGTCACCTTGACAGTACCGTCGCACACTCGTGTGATCCAAATGCCAACGATCATCACTCGCCCCAGCAGCATCCGCAGCATGGAGCATCGTCGGCGAGCACACTGGTTCTCCCTCACCATAACCACAAGGGATACAAGGCGAACGTCGGATATCGGCTGGGAAAGCGGAAGATGCTCTACGAGAGACGCAAGCGCATCTCCGACTACTGTCTCATCTTCGCCACATTCGGAATCGCAGTCATGGTCATCGAAACGGAATTGTGCATGGCCAATATCTACACTAAGGTAGGAAGCACAATGACTCCAGGCTGTCAGAGGGTCTGACTGACGAACAGACAGACAAACAGACGGACAAACAGACAAACAGAGGTACAGACAGACATACTTTTATAGTCTTTATATTACTATCTTGCCTCTTCTTCTTCTTCTTCTTCATCCTCACGAAGGCATTGACTGAGTTGATAGTTTAATCAGGATAAAATCAGCAATTAAAACAAACTTTAAGACTTCAGGACAACTCGTTTCAGTTATAAAAAGTATATGACATATTTTCATGTACAATTTCATCTATATATATAAAGAAGAAACTCTGTCTGTCACAGCGACTTTGACCGGGATGCATTTCTACAGTTTTAGAGCTTTTCACTCGAAACCTTCACTACTGTGTCGGGGTGGGCATGACACACCCAGTGGTCGGCTTCGCGTTCCCCTTTTGACCGCTACCATGGTCTCCCGGGCAAAAACCTACCCGGCCAATGCATTTTTACCTGGTAAAACAAAATTTCACTCAACCTATTTTCACTCGCCAGATGGCGACGCCGAGTTAAGCAGCTGCAGTACGGATTCGCTAGAGGGATTGAAACTTTCACTCAACTAAACCGGGCGTGGTGGTGGTGGTGGTGGTGGTGGTGGTGGTGGTGGTGGTGGTGGTGGTGGTGGTGGTGGTGGTGGTGGTGGTGGTGGTGGTGGTGGTGGTGGTGGTGGTGGTGGTGGTGGTGGTGGTGGTGGTGGTGGTGGTGGTGGTGGTGGTGGTGGTGGTGGTGGTGGTGGTGGTGGTGGTGGTGGTGGTGGTGGTGGTGGTGGTGGTGGTACAGGGATTGAAACTTATAACCCCGGGCAACGCCGGGTAAACCAGCTAGTATATAATAGAGGTAGGCTTACAGCATTACATTTCTGTACAGATATATTCTTTCAGTGGAATACTTACTGGTATATAGGTAGATACTCATCTCACTCTTGACCGTCCCCAGTAGCAACTGATTTTGGAACTTTTCTCCCTTATGATTTGCAAAATTCTCCGTTCCTCTGCTCAAATCATCGCTCACCCAACATTTATTTGCCTAAGCTATACTCTATCTATATTACTCCTCAGGCTTTTCATTCAAAACTGAAGTTCCACCTTTTCAAGAAATGGTGGAACATCTACTCAGTCAACTTCAAATTTCTCCTCCTAAACGCAATCCACCGTAACAGCTGCTCCGTCTCCTTCTATCTCTGGTCTTCTTTGGAACCCCCTCTGATATGACGCAGCACTCTTGAATAAGCTGGTGCCATGCGCTCAGCTTTAAGTAGCCCTTTAGAAATATCCGGGTTTACGATTACTGTATGGTTCTTTGTATACTATACGCATTATCAAAACAGTTAATTTCTATAGCGCCGTTACGCGTCACCTTTCAAAAGCTAAAACTAGTATGAGCAGTTCATTTCAGCCATTTTAGCTTTCGGGAAATTGCGTGACTACATCGCATTTATGAAGATGTATGAGTATCCGCTTTGGAAAAACACGCATGGATGGATGACTGGAATAGGCAAGAGACCCTCGTCGAATATGTGACCTTTGATCCGACACAAATATCACTGATGCAGGTCGCTCGCCGCATACACGCCAGTGATGCAAGACACATCAATGCAGTAACAAGTTATTTATAGACGTTGATCGGTGAAGTTAAGAGACGTTGTGAAAGGCAGCCTGAGCGCACAGAGTTATATATATATATATATATATATATATATATATATATATATATATATATATATAATTATGGACAAGACATATATATTTAAGATAGAATTGGAAGTATATGTTGATACATCTATATTCATCAAAATGCCCCAACTGGAATATCCATATATATTGATGACTAACCACCTAAATATCTATACATATTCACACATCCATCCATCCATTCACACATATGTAGGCTATACGTTTGCTTAATTTAGATATACATAGATATGTCAGAGCTGTTATTATAAATGGCTAGAGTTGTTGGACAGCGATTCATTGATTTATTGACATGTGCCCTGTCATCATTTTTCACATTTATTCATTCATAGATGAAAGACATTTACGTGTCACAGAACCACCTTCTGCTTTGTCAGGCAAAGATCAGTTTGCGTATTTATTAATAATCCATCCATTACATCTCTCGGTCCCTCCATCCATCCTTCATCATCTGTGTAATATATCCTACGTAAATCCACCCATCCATCCCTCGATCCATCCATCCATCTATCCATCCATTCATCCCTCCATCTATCCATTAATACATCCATCCATCCACCTATCCATTCATCCATCCATCCATCCATCCATCCATCCATCCATCCATCCATCCATCCATCCATCCATCCATACATTCATTCATTCATCCCTCCATCTATCCATTAATACATCCATCCATCCATCCATCCATCCACCTATCCATCCATCCATCCATCCATCCTCTATCCATCAATCCATCCATCCATCCATACATTCATTCATTCATTCATTCATTCATTCATTCATTCATTCATTCATTCATTCATTCATAGATTTATATAGCACCTTTTCATAAGAATTACTCAGAGGCGCCTCCGACTCCAGCACCGCGAAAAAGAGCAGTTTTCAGACGGTCATAGAAGGTACCAGAGGAAGACCTAGGATGTAGGCGCAGCTCAGGAGGAAGACCATTCCATATGGTCGGTATGCATGCATGCGTATGTGCCTACAAACTTACCTAGATATGTACATACATAAACACATGCATACATGCATACAGCTGACATGCACACAAACATACATAAATATATATATATATGTATTTCTGTCCGAAATCAATTCGACCATCCATCCTTCCTTCCATTCATCCATACATGATACATCCATCCATCTATCCATTCAACCATCCACCCGGTCCGTGACGGACCAGGTGAAAAGAAAGGTGGATGTTTGAAAGGACTGACAGTCCGTCTGTCAGTCCTTTCAAACATCCACCTTCCTTTTCATTTGTCCATCCTTCAATGTCTCTGGCCATTTGTGTACTTAATGTGTTCATCAGATTAAAGAAGAAATTCAGCGCAGCGATTAACTTCAACCTAACCCTCGAAGAATATTCCTTGAACCGACGCAGCATGAATTTATAATATTTCTATTAAGCTGGCAATTATGCATTCGGCTTCGTTCTCGAGTTGACCCCGACCTCCAGGGGTCGACCTTACGTTTGTCCTCAGTGCATTGAAGGCACGTTGTCGTGTACATGCACGGCTATTAGTTAGACGAGTTCGGAACTCCGTCACGAATCTTTCGTTGTCGAAATCTTTCTCCAACGACTAGGCACCTAATCCGATAAGTGACCGCAAAGGTTAAACATTCGCAGACGAGGAGTTATTCGCTTGTTCCATACGTAGCATCTGATTGCCAAACCGCAATGCATCCATAATTCTTCTGTCTCTTTCCAAAGCTCGTCGGGATATTTCGTCATGCCACAAACGTATCAGTTTTTGCAACTCAGTCTGCAGCTTTTTTTTGAAGCAATGTCACGCACGACAACACCTTCGCAATTCATATGTATCTGAGTTCTAAGTCACAGGAATCTGCAGGCGATTCATAGGGATCTGAGTTCTAAGTAATAGGAAGCTTCTGAAGACGGAGAATACACTCTTTCGTCAATCAAACCGAATATGCCTTGGCATTGCATGGTGTGGATGAATGAAGTTGGTCTATTACCCTATTACCTCATTACCACACTTTCTCTTAACTTTGATACGAATATTTACCTCATTGGTCCTCACCTTCTAACGAGCGTAATCTGACGAGTAAAGCACAATCGTTGTGACATTTATCAAGACACTGCGAGTGGACAAAGGTAACATTATTACCAATCTAGTAAGACCACATAGGCATATCAGACAGCTGAAAATTATATTTATTATAGATATTCGAAATGCCTGATTGGTCGTTCTGGACACATTATAGTGCGTTTGCTGATGGTAGACATGAGTTGTAGGAGAGAAAGCGTCGTCAGTTTTGTGCGGTTGACAACTTACTGTTGGTCTTCGGCGCCGTTCAGACTCAGCAATCGACCGACATGTTAATCGCCCCACTGATGCGTTGGTCAAGGGTCAGGCATCGACCTCTGACCCGACCCCAATGATGTCAACACAGCTGTATAGAACGATCGTTTAATTGTCATTAAAATAATAATAATAATAATAATAATGATGATGATGATGATGATGATGATGATGATGATGATGATGATGATGATGATGATGATGATGATGATGATGATGATGATGATGATGATGATGATGATGATGATAATGATGATGATGATGATAATAATAATAATAATAATAATAATAATAATAATAATAATAATAATAATAATAATAATAATAATAATAATGATGATACTAATAATAATAATCTTTTTTATTGACAAGCTCATTGCCACACCGCAATGAGTAACATTGAAACGTATGACAGTATAATTATCAAGATCATATAGAACACATGTCCTGGCAGCCTGTTAGGCGCCCGCTAATTTTACAGCTGCCCCCTATGGAGTGGAAGGCTGAGTCGACCTATAGGGTGCTTACGGGTATCGAATCGCGTCTTTCAAAATCTTATGTTCTTTTAGCAAGAGTGTTACCATTCATCTATTCCACTCCACGATCTCTTTGTAGCCTATATATTAATTAGTTGAAATATCGGCTTGCATATCGATGTGACGTATGAGATTCAAGAAGATTTCAATGAAACTCGCTGAAGTGAATAAACCCGGCTGAACTCTATTTAAATTATGTTCGGTGCGCTGAATGTCACAGATTCGACATTCGATTTTCTGGGCGGTGGAGTTGTCCCAGTATGCATTCGGCTTTCAGAGTCTGTTTGTATGTGTAGTGTGTGATGTCCCTTGTGACTATGGTGATGGATGAAAGAAGTAGCGGTATGGGATTTAGTTGGTGTGGAGTTTACCTGCTTACATACAATTTAAATCATGTATTTGTTAGCGACAACACAGGAATACATGTGCACAGACGTAGGCCTACAGTTTGCGTTGTAAGCTGATGTATTTTATTTTAATTCATTGTACTTTATTGCATTGTTTCACATTTTATTCAACTCTGTTCACAATATTACAGTGCATTTCAGCGAATTGACAACTGCTATACAATTCAATTCTAATCTGGTAAGGGAACGGAGCAAACAACCCGGCTTTTGCTGATTTGATTTGATATAGCACCGGTGAATAAGCTGGTCTCCCAGACTGGGTTTTTCTGTGGCGCTGAGAAATTTCATAGGTTTACATCACATTACATTAAAAGGAGCAACAACAATTAGAGTTAACGCCTCAAAATATAAGCAGTGCATTATGGCGCCTCTATAGTGGCGTTTCATTCATCACTCCGAGGATCGTGCAATGGGTTCATACGAAAAGGTATATAGAAATATTCAGCTGCTTTGTGCGGTGACTGAATATATGCCATATGGCATCTCTTCTACCACGGCATTCGGTTTTTTTTATTGTCTTTTGCTTTGTCTTTTTATGCAAATTCGAACAGTTTTCCTTGTAGATGTGTTAGTAGACCCTACACATTAATCTCGACACTTTACAGGTCGATGGCTCAACACGTTTGGTCTCCACGTGTCGTTCTCTGTATATGAGTGCAAGTGTGTAGGCGTGTCAATCAATCAATCAATCAATTTTCGTTTATTCGTCATACAGTTGTCAGAGTGACGCAACTATAACACTTAATTTGTGTGTATGCGTGTGTATAAATGTTATTGTTATTTATTATTCTAATAAGACAAACTCGATCACATCAAAGACTACTTGTTAAGTAATTTTAAAGTAATTTCTGGAGTGCATAGCGTACAGGATTCTAAACTTCTTGAAGTAGATGTTTGAAAACAACGCATCGGCCCACATAACATAACATAGCGTTTTATTGTTCCAAAACAACAATTGTACATATCGATTATTTTGTTTACATCTGACCTCAGTCATGTTTTAAACCAAAGTAGAAGAAAAATAAACAGAACAGAACCATACTGATCAAACAATCATCACTTCAGTTCGCATGTGACATAGTAAGCCACTTGGCCAAAGTCATGTCCCATACTAAAGCTTTTGGCTTTTCTTAGTTGTACATAGGAGATATACAGTGACTTATGGTCCAATGGTGGGATTCATTTAACGGAGGGATTCATTTGGACGCAAAAGGGAACCCAGAAGGGATAAGATCCCGCTAGGAAGGGACCCCCATTTTGCTATTAGTACATTACATGGCGGCAGTAAAGGGTAGTAGGCCTAAGGTAATTTCCACTGCAATCCCAATTAGGACAGGTGGCGATCAAGCAAAAGTAAAAGATATTAAGTAACATTAGCATACTTTAATCTATAGTAATCTATGTTCTAGCTTATGTACTGTCTGTGACATCTTTAGAGTTCATATCACTGTTCCTTCTTGTCAGCCAACAACCAGTTTTTTAGCAGGCGCTTGAAAATATTAATGCTAGGACTGTCTTTTATATGCTTAGGTATTAAGTTCCATATGGTTGGCCCTACACATGCTATAGAGAACTTCCGTATATTAGTTCTTGCAAATGCAACTCTTAAATTACCGGCTCTCCTTGTAGCATACTGGTGTACTTGTGAGTTCTTAGTAAATAGACTCGAGTATTCGTGTGGAAACAATTTATTGGCAGAAGAGTACATAAAGTTTCCTATTTGATACTCCAGTAGTTTATCTAGGTTCAGTATCCCCACATTTTTATACAGCTCATCAGTATGTGCTAGGTAGTGAGACTTTGTTATTATCCTTATAATCCTTTTAGAGAGTATTTTCAGTTTACAGAGTCTGGAGTTATAATTAGATGCCCACACTATATTGCAATAGTTTAAGTAGGGGTGTATCATGGTATAGTATAAAGTTTTTAATATGTCGGGTAGCAGTAGGTAGGAAATTCTTTTTATTATACCAATGTTCTTGGCTATTTTGTGGGATATGTGTTCAAAATGCTCCTTCCAGTTTAAGTGTTGATCAAGATACACCTCTAGAAATTTAACTGAAACAACCTGGGGTATTTCAGTTTGATCAATTTTTATCTTTTCCTGCGGCTGTGGTATTAATTTACCTGGGGCAGTAAATAAAATATAATTTGTTTTGTTTAGATTAAGAGATAGTTTGTTGGCTCTGCACCAATTGGCTACTTGTACTAATTCTTTGTTTACTGTTGAAAACAGCTCCTGATAAGATGCATGGGAGAAGAAAATGTTGGAATCGTCGGCAAAAAGAACAAAGTCTAATAATGGAGCTGCATTGGGAAGGTCGTTAATATAAATTAGGAATAATAGCGGACCCAGTATCGACCCTTGAGGAACACCAAAATCCAGCAACCTAAAGGATGAACGACTATGGTTACATTTCACTTGCTGTTGACGATTTGATAGATAGTCCTTAAACCAGGCCAGGGGAAGTCCTCTAACTCCATAGTTAAATAGTTTCCCAATTAGTATATTATGGTCCACAGTGTCGAAGGCCTTCGACAGATCTAGAAAAATTCCTATTGAAAATTTACTGTTGTCAATTGCTTGAGATATTTTATCATGGATATTTACTAATGGAGAATACAGTAAACGAAGTTGACAGGTGAGCTCCGACAAACGTTAACAGCTAGTTAGTTTGGGCGAGGAAGACAGTGGGTTCTGTAGAGATCATAGATCATGCTAATTAAACTAAGGAGTTTCTTATGGGTTCACGAAACACATGACTTTCCCGCTAGTTTTTAGTCCCAACTGGTCTGATATGAGGAAAGCCACTTTTTATCATCAGAGTTCGCGTTAAAATTGTTGAACATCGACGCGAACTATAATTCATTTCAGACAGAAATCGCCCGTTGCCGCTTTTGACTGACAACTGTAGGCCCTATAGTCAACATCTCGTACGATCAATAATCAATGGGAGAGGGGTATAAGGAGATGATAGTGGTTGAAGATGTGGAGAAGTGCTCTTTGTAAGGATTTGATGGGTTAGAAAGGTCAGTCTATAGTCATCGTAGTAACTGTGTCGATGTCATCAACTTAGCTCTTCTCAGTGATCTCTCGTATTCACAATCATATTCTGCGTCCAACTGAATCGTCATATCATCCTATCTTCAGTTAGGTTCCATCATTCCTCGCACTTTCCATCATTGGCGGACGATTCGTACCCTGGTACGGCGCTTATCCCTCAGCTTCCTCCTCCTCCTCGTCCTTCTCATTCCTCTCCCTGTCCCAGCTGGCTACTTGGAATGCATTGAGTAAACATCGTCAAGTGGGCCAAAGCGGCCGAAACCCGGCTAAGTTTACGGAATCCACGTAGGGGGTTCGACGCCCGGCCAGATGGGGTGTCCTAAAAATACACCAACCCGTAATAAAACGTTCCACTGTATACTCAATACGTACGCCTTCCTGCCTGACTTCTGCTTCTACGAACAGAGCCTCAGATGTTTAAGTGACCATAAATCAGAATGTTTATTTTTTTATATATTTCTTTATATAGCTCCACCGTCGCAACCTTCGTTAATCAGTTGTCGGTACGTCTTAAAAGAACTTAAAGAAGTGCAGTTGAGATTCCCCAAATGTCAGTACAGTTCGAGCTTATCTTTACCAGCTCGCTATGAGTAAGAAACGCACTGAGATAGCGTATAGGCATACTACTATCATTCAATTCAGTTCAACTTATATATACAGCCTTCACCTAACCAGCATTAGTCTAAGAGCGTGCGTCATACACACACACACACACACACACACACACACACACACACACACACACACACACACACACACACACACACACACACACACACACACACACACACACACACACACACACACACACACACACACACACACACACACACACACACACACACACACACACACACACACACACACACACACCTACACACACACACACACACACACCTACACACACACACACACACACATATATACATATATATACATTATATATACTTAACTAGAGATATCTAACATAATATATATATCATTTTATACACAGAAATTCAATAGGCCTATATATATTATATATTGGCCTATTGCTGGGCTTCCAGATCAAGGCTTATCTGGAAGCCCATGCAGCAAACAATCGAGTCAAGTAGAGAATTCCAGTGTGTAGCCATGATGCGTCGAAGTGGTTTAAAGTATGAATGGATGGATGGGTTGGTCGGAGAGTGAGTGTGTGGAAGTGCTATTGGCAGAGTGAAAGAGTGGATCAGTCGATGGCGTTAAGCAATTGTCAGATAATGACTTCCTATTAGACGCTGAGCGCATCAGAGGTTCAGCTGTGAGCGAAATATCGTCAAGGTAAATACGTATTGGCTCAGATTCGATTCTGAGTTCAGATCAATGGACAGACAGAGTGACGGTTAGTGCGCTATAAATAGTCGGAAGATAGTGTCTGTAGTTCCGGCAATTGAGGAGGAGAGCAGGAGGAGAGGAGGAGGAGGAGGAGAAAGAGAGGAGGAGGGGAGGAGGAGAACAGGAGGATGAGGAGAGAAGAGGAAGAGAGGAAAAGGAGAGGAGAGAGGAGGAGAAGTGGAGGAGAAAAGGAGAAGGAGGAGGAGAACAGGAGAAGGAGACGACGAGGAGGAGAAGAGGAGGAGGAGAGGAGGAGGAATAGAGGAGGAGAGGAGGAGGAGAAGAGGAGGAGAAGGAGAGAAGGAGGAGGAGAAGAGAAGAAAGAAGAGAAGAGGAGAAGAAGAAGAGGTGGTGGTGGAGGAGGAGGAGGAGGAGGAGGAGAGGAGGAGCAGATGATGAGGCAGACAGGAGGAGAAGGAGAGGAGAAGTGAGGAGAGGAGGAGGAGAGGGGAGGAGGGAGGAAGAAGGAGGGGAGGAGCAGGCAGAGGAGCGAGAGACCTTTTGAAAGTATACGGACCTATTGTTTTCAACTACTTAAACCGTATTGGCTGAGTTTCTGAAGGCCTTGTCAACGAGACTGAGAGCAGCCGACGAGTGAGAACAGTTTCAGGACCAGTGCTAAACATAATCGACATTATGGTCTCGGGTTTCGTCGTTTTCAGATCCAATTAGAGTCGATGTTGATGCTCTGCGGATTGAGACGAAATGGACGCTTATGTGCTTTGGCTTCGGATACATCAAATAAATAATAATAAAAATCCGCACTAGTCTGATATGATTATCCGCCAACGGTGCATTTATTTTCGTTTGCCTATAGGTTACCATAAATTATAGAATATACATCTATCTATTATTATTATTATCATCATCATTATCATCACCATCACCATCATCGTCATCATCATCATTATTATTATTAGGCCTATTAATATCATTAATATCATTAAGGTAAGTGTGCTTTCATGGAAAAGAAAGGGATACTAACTGGAAATATGAATCTTGAACTGAAGATAAGGATGATAAAATGCTTGATCTGGACAGTTGCAACATATGCAGCTGAGTGCTGGACAATGACTGGTACGGATAGGAAGAGAATAGAGGCTTTCGAAATGTGGACTTGGAGACGAATGCTGAAAATAAGCTGGAGAGATAAAGTCACAAATCAGGCAGTTTTGGAAAGGGCAGGGGTGCAGAGGGATCTACTACAATCAATAAGCAGAAGAAAGCATCGGTGGCTGGGCCACACACTTAGGGGGAGGGTATGCTGGTGACGCTGCTGGAGGGGCGTATGGAGGGAAAGACAACGAGAAGCAGAAGAAGATTAAATATGATGAGTGATCTCGATAATGGTGATACATACGGACACACCAAGAGGAGGGCGCAGGACAGAACAGAATGGAGGAGGTCGGAGGGGAACACGAGGTCGTCCATGTCACGAACCTGCTCAACAGCAGAAGACTGAGAAAAAGAAGAAGAAGAAGAAGAAGAAGGCCTGATATTATAGAAGTAGTAGTAGTAGTAGTAGTTGTAGTAGTAATAGTAGTAGTAGTAGTAGTAGTAGTAGTAGTAGTAGTAGTAGTAGTAGTAGTAGTAGCAGTAGCAGTAGCAGCAGCAGCAGCAGCAGCAGCAGCAGCAGCAGCAGCAGTAGCAGTAGCAGTAGCAGTAGCAGTAGCAGTAGCAGTAGCAGTAGCAGTAGTAGTAGTAGTAGTAGTAGTAGTAGTAGTAGTAGTATTACTACTAATAATAATAATGATTATGTTTATTATTATTATTGTCATTATTATTATGATTATGATTATTATTATTATTATTATTATTATTATTATTATTATTATTATTATTATTATTATTATTATTATTTTTATTATTATTGTTGTTGTTGTTGTTTTTGTTGTTGTTGTTGTTGTTACTATTAT
Organism: Allolobophora icterica; assembly: GCA_963556255.1. NCBI lineage: Eukaryota > Metazoa > Annelida > Clitellata > Crassiclitellata > Lumbricidae > Allolobophora > Allolobophora icterica. Next base: position 46,118,357 of record OY744605.1, read on the forward strand.
TATTAGGCCTGCTATTACTATTACTATGCTGTATAACGCCTTTTGAAAAACTAATTGCTGCTCCAATGTGCCTGTGCTATATGAATGCACCATAGTCCAAGAATTAAGTTTCTGACGTTTGTCACCGGGTAAAATTTTTTTAGTTTCAGGAACGACGACTCCGTTGCAAATCCGCTTCATATAATTATGGACTGCGAAAACAATAACGTTAATTATCAGTAGTAATATAATTTAAAAGATAAGTGCCATAATTTCACAAAAGAGCTGCGGTGAAAAGCGGTCTTGACGTTATAACCTCCGCGAATGCCGTGTTCTTGAATCATTGTTGATAATAGGTCAACGTCGGAACTAAAAGACTGAAGTAACAATTGGCGATAATAACAAGCCATCGATCTGTTGAATGGAAGTTGCATGAAACCTTTCGATGAACATTGCTAACTAAAGACGGGCAAACGACGATGTTTGTTGAGATGAAATTGTTCTCAATTATTACACTTTTAGCACCTGTCATGTTTGATCGGATTTTGCCTCATCTCATCATTACTATTTGGAGGATAATTAACTGCACGTCTTAATGTCTTAATTAGCCTACCTGTTTTCATGTCTTAATTAGCCTACAAGTCTTAATTAGCCTACATGTCTTAATTAGCTACATGTGTGCTCATTGTTTGATGTTGTAGGCTTCCTTTTATTCCATTTGCCTGAAGTCGTTGGTTACGATTAGTACGCTCATCTTGCTGTCTCTGATAGTCGCTTATCATGCTCTTCAGATTCAGGTAAAGAAAACATCTACAAACCAATCCAAATGACTCGATACAATAACAAACGACAACACATTGATTATTACACGATTGAAGCGCCAGTCATTTTAATCTTCCTCTGTAAAGATGGTCAAGGTAATTGCCGTCAGCTATGGCGTTAGTGCTATTTGTGATGATTATGTTGGTGTGGTGGTGGTGGTAGTATAAGAAGTGGTAATAGTAATAGTAGTATAGTAGTGATGTTGGTTGCTGTAGCAGGGGAGGTGGCATAGCGTCAGCTATGGCGTTAGTGCTATTTGTGATGATTTTGTTGATGTGGTGGTAGTGGTAGTATCAGAAGTGGTAATAGTAATAGTAGTATAGTAGTGATGTTGGTTGCTGTAGCAGGGGATGTGGTATTTGGTGATATTATTGGCGGGAGTGAGAGTGGTGATATGAGAGGCGGTGGGGGTGGTAGGAGAGGTGGCTGCTGTGTATGGTCTGCGAATCCAGTCGGCCTATATACTTTCGAGGTGACCTGGATTTCATCCGGCCCGTCGTCAATTCACGACCGATCAATTCGATAGAAGAGCGCGATATTGTCGACTAATGAATCTGGATGATGGTGTTTTACAGCCAGAGAAATGACGGTCAGCATAACAGATATCATGTCAGTTGGTCATTCTGCTGCGCCTTTTATTGTTGTTGTTACATATTCTGCGCATCGTTGCCTTTGCATACTCTCTAATGAAAATAGAAGCCGAATCCTGAAAGATCGAATAGGACTCAATGCTCGAATTTTGCAGACGGCTTTTGTGCACTGAACTAACACGTCTGCCAATCAGCATGGTTTTGTCACTCTTGTCAGAAACGCCCTAGGTTTGAATTCGGGTGCGCCGTTTTAAAGTGACTCTTTCTTTTCGTGAAGCGCAACAGATATATTGCTGATTTGTCTCACTACCATAAAAAACAGAAATTAATGTGGCCGGACATGCATTAGAAATTAGATGGTAGGCTAACTGAGCACAGTTAAGGAGATCTACATGTAGATCGTTCTGTCTAACTCTACTTCACTGCACGAGCAGTAATAATATTTGACGATGTAATCGGAGTAAGGTCTGCATGGAACGCGATTGGCACAGTTGGACGCAAGTGAAAAGGCGACGCCTTGTCAGTGGAATTAGGACAGGAGATATCTGATGCGAATTCTCTGACACTGCATGACGCGTATAACCACTTGGCTACCGGTACCGTTAAACTAGTGTCTATGCAACACTCTGCTTAAGCAAGAATATATATGTTCGTATTTGTACATGTATGTAAAACATTGTATGTATGTATGTATGTATGTATGTATGTATGTATGTATGTATGTATGTATGTATGTATGTATGTATGTATGTATGTATGTATGTATGTATGTATGTATGTATGTATGTATGTATGTATGTATGTATGTATGTATGTATGTATGTATGTATGTATGCATGTATGTGTTATGCATGCATATGTTTAAGTGTGCACTTATGTACATATATATGTATGCCTGTATGTATTATGTAACTATGTATGTATATGTAGGTATGTATTATGTACGTATGTATTGTATTCATATATTTATCTATGCATTTATGTATGTATGCTCATTTATACAGCGCATTGTAAGAACTTCACAAAAGCTTTTATATGCACGAAAGCATCGCTGTTGTCAGCATCAGAAGCAGCCGCATCATAAAACCATCTCCAACAGATAAATATCATCTACATCATCATTATCATTATCAAGATTACCATCATCCAGATCTCGTTCGCCATTATCATTCGTCGTCGTCATCATTGCCAGACGCACGCCTCTTCATGGCCGGGATGAGTGAAGTTAACAATGACACACAGTTAGTGCGATATATAAATAGTCGGAAGATACTGTTTCGGTCTTCCGTGTCTTTGGAGTGACCTCGACAATTAGTCACTGGTGGCGCTTCAACCTACCAACCACCAGGCGACGAATATCAAATGTAAGTGCACCCGGTGGCTCGAGGGATAGCCGGACTGCGTCAATTTCCAACAATGGAGGACTGTTAGCCGGTATCGTTAAGTGTGCCGCGGACGCTACCGCTTGTCGTTGTTCCACACTGTTGATGCAGCTTGACCCAGAATCTCTGAACATGATGTGATTTGCTAGCTATTGATGGGAACCCGTTGGTTGTGCTCCACGTGCGTACGTGCCCGCCATTGGTGACTCTCCTAGTTTTCTGTGTTTTGGGAATTAATGAAATTTATGTTCTGAATCACATTTAATGTCATGTAGACTAAGCAGACAGCGCTTTTGTGTGGTACTTAAAGTTATTTGCCTTAAAACCACTATTCGCGTTTCTCCCTTCAAACCATTAATCTGAACATTTCAAGACTTTTCCTTGATCTGAACATTTCAAGACTTTTCCTTTAGAATAGGCCTAGCTGGAAAACGCTTGGAATAGTTTCAGAATTTTCCTTACACTCTTGTACACTAGTCCTAGTTTTCGATCTTTGGATGATACGTGATAAAGTAAAACTTGCAATTGCCGTACAAGATATCACTATTTAACCTTATATTTTTCATACTTTTACCTTACTTGCCTTCTTCATTTTTTTTAGGACGACTATTCGCTCCATCGTGTGTTTTATTTTTTCCTAGTTCACATTTGGGGATTTGTGGCGCGTAGGAATGCTATCGTGGGAAATGCAGCGTCTTTCTCTCTCTCTCTCTCTCTCTCTCTCTCTCTCTCTCTCTCTCTCTCTCTCTCTCTCTCTCTCTCTCTCTCTCTCTCTCTCCATCATCGCCTTCCTTTATGCGCGGGATACGAGCAACACTCGCCCAGTAAATAACAACATCGCACATCGGCAGTCCTATAATATGCTTTGCCCGCTGAACACATTTGTGGTTATATTCTTACCACGCACAAAACGAAACATTTAGCAATATTGACGACCTACACGAGATCTATACGGTTGGCCAATAACACAGCTGACTAATTGTATTAGGTATTATGATGCCGGATATTGCAAATAACGGTAACAGGACGTAATAAGGCTATGAGCCTATGGCCCAGGAATAGCTATAAAAAAGCACGTGACATTAATCCCGATAGCATTGCATTCATTGATCCGTTTAGTTGGCTACTTACTTTAGAATCGAGCAGCTTAGCGACATCTGCTGGCTGCAAATGCTGTTTACGTCGACCTTGCCATGACGAGCAACGACGAACAGGCCATCACGGGCGGCGTACACTCGTCATTTCAATATAACTTACACGTAGCAGGGTTGGTCAACATCCTCCATGATCCATCACCATTGTTGTCATAATCATCGTCGTTATTAAACGCTACAACAACATCAATTGTTTGAGCAACGACAACAACAGTCACCAGCAACAATTACACGGGCAACAAAGTCAGCACTACACCATTATCATAATTTGAATTGTCGTCGTCTGAGCTGAGGCCAATCAGGTCGGGGAGCATCGGCCGAGGCCAATCAGGTCGGGGCGCATCAGTTGGGACAAACGGAAATGAAAGCCAGAAGCAAATACCTTCATTCTATCGTCGTCGATAACCGGAAGCAGAACGTGCGTAGTCTAATTAGTATACATGTCTGTGTGTAGGAGAGAAGGCAAGCCATCTATCGTCTGTTAGACGCGATGACCGACTGGATGAAGAAGAAACCAGGAAATATGTACCACGTCTAAGGGAAGACAGGAAGCAGATGGGGAAGAAATCGACGAAGACGGAAGGCAGTAAAGCAGGAGAAAGTAGGTTAGAGAAAGAAGGAAGATGGCAGTAAAGCATGGAGGAAGACAGGGAAGAGGCGGAGGAGGATATGAGATATAGGATGAAAGGAAGACAGGATCTTTTCTTAGTCTACGCATAAAATAAGTATATTTACATGGTGATTATTCATCTAGTCCTTTGTCGACATGTTGTGTTCCGTGTTTGGTCCTCTTTTGTTTACATACATCATAGACCACACACTGTTCGATCGTGGTTGTGGGTAGTCACAGGTTGAGAGCATATCTTACGAGTTTTCTTGAAGATGCGCTATTTAAATAAGCACTTACAGTTATAATTACAAGTAAACACCACTAAGTATTGCTTGACTTAATCATTCAGTAGGATATGATTTTAAGCATCATTTCATTTAACAGTTTTCCTGTGACTCATCTGTGCAGCTGTTGTCCACTGATTTTAAGGAAGTGCAGTCTTTGACGGCGAGCAATTATCTCCTCTTTAACCCATCGATGACTGAATTTCTGCTCCTGGGCACTCCATAACAACTTAAGAACTTTACGTGGATAAACTCGTTGCGTGATTCATTTGTTGAGTTGGCTGATGCTGTTCATAACACAGGCGAAAGAAAGAGTTTTTCAACTTTGGTTAATTATTTTTTACCTGTCTGTAATCTAATCTAACGACTTCTCTAATCTAATCTAATTACTCTTATACGGTCCAAATCATAATGCCAAAGATTTTAATTGATGGTCGCTTCAAGAGATGAGACTTAAGTTTAGATCTGAACGACATCAAAGAACTGACCGAGCGACCTGAACTGGGTGCGAGTTTCCGCATGTGCATTGACATACGAGACTTTTGAAGGCAAGGAAAGGCGATTCCGTGTTAAAGGCTTCCCAGACATTTATTAGGTGTACCTGCATCGCAGGCGCCATTCTAAGATCTTTTGATCTATGCCATGCAAAATAAAACAGAAATGCGATCGCGGAAAGCATTTACTTGTGCAGCTCATGACTCAACGATTACCTGTTTCATTTGGCATACTACGATTCAGATCAACAACGCCACTTCCACATGGCAGAGTTAAATGATTGACGATGCATCCTATATCTATCATTTGACCCCAATTGCATGCTGGCGTATGAATCTGCAGACTGTATTGTTGTCTTGTCTAACATAGGCCTACTTATGTAGCTCAAGCGGTTTACTGTCCTTAGGTTTTCCCAATATGTTAGCCTGCTGACCTGCTCAAGCTTAATTTACCAGCAAGCCTTAGCCTTAGCTTTAGATATAAAGCGTTCTAGCTGGCGTTTTCAGAGTTGTCTTACTAGTCTAAATAGATTGTGTTACGGTCTCTTCATATCTGTCATTCCCTCTGTTGAAGGCACATAGGCACATGTCTTTTGTTCTCATGAATATCACTGGTCCGGTTAGCTGCATTAGATGAAGCGCACGTCAAGGTGCTGTGCGCGTGAGGACGCCGATTCGCATACCGTTGATGGGCTATTTCAGAGATCTGAATCTCAGACTATTACGTTCCGTACACGGGGACCTTAAATGGCAAGGGGTCATTTAAACCGACAGCGCTGGTGAAGGATCTCACCCGTTCAATTCCTTTGGGATATGAGCAGGGTCAAGTTCATACGGTCGCTATAAAAGTCGTGTACTTTTCCATTTAGGCCTACACATCGATTCTATAGCTCACGTGAGTTGCACTCCTTAAGTTGGGTAAGCCTAAAGCTTTCATCTCCTGTTCTGTGTAAGTGTTGCAAAGTGATGTAGCTGGCATTCTCATTCTCGTCTGGCGAGAGTCCAGCCTCCTTGAGTAGCCCACTAAGTCTGGGAAGTCAAACCGAGGCGCTGTTGGGGACGGCCTCTTCGTCTCTTCACAGCACCGCCATCGGGCCCCAGATAACAACTCTCCGCCTATTCACTCCACCCTCCCGGAATCCATCCGAGGGGCTGCATGTGCTCCTGTCTCTGCATATAGGCCTAATATATAATATATATTCATGGTTTCCTCGAAGGTAGCAGTGCTCGTATGTGTATGTGTATATTAAAGCCATATTTTATTTACCAAACTAATATTGACCGGTAAATACGCGTGACTGCAGCATCAAGCATTTACGCATAATTTTGTAGCCAATAACGTTGCTCCCAGTTTGTATCTATCTGTAGACAAGTGTACATGATATTATGTTTCCGCATAGCTGTATAAATTTATGACCGTGTAATGGTGCGTATAATGTGTTCCTGTAGGCAGCCTATAGACAGGTGCGCTTCTATGTTTGTACGTATGTAGACCTATGTACCTGTGTACTTGCTAGATGTGAAATACATATTAAAGATATCAAATTTTACGCTCGAGATATTTTTGTGCTACATCTGTTTCCAATTTAGACCTTTCCCTTTTGAATCCTGCTTTCCGGCGTTTCTAATAATCTAAATTGTATGCTAATTTAATTACTTATATAGCGCTAACAGGTGCACAGGGCACTTCAATCGAGGGCCGCTTCATATGAAGTATTGAGAAATTTCAGCGATTTGCATTACATTGCAATTAGCCACGTAATTATTGACTGCATGTCAATAATTATGTGAGCGCTCTGAATAGTTACCTAGAAGAGCGCTATATAAATGTCTAATTGATTGACATTGATTGATTGATTGATTCCATGTGTGTAATTAACTATCTCTTTAGTCTTTCTTTGAATCTTTTCCATGAGCGCTCGAAAACCGTTCAGTTTGATGGACTTAGGCCTAGTGTTCTCAAATCTGGAGCGTCTTTGAGGAGTCCTTCTCGAAGAGACGCTACATAAATTTGGCATTACAATTACAGTTACAGTTACAGTTACGATTATTTTTGATTACAGTTGTTCATCATCGACAATTGCATTTTCTACAGTTACGATTATTTCTGTTTACAGTTGTTCATCATCGACAACTGCATCGACGACTGGCGGATCGCCGTCTCAGCCCAGACGGTCGTCCAGGCGTCCGTCGAGCTGCTCATCTGCATGGTTCACCCGATTCCCGGTGACTTTCCCTTCACGTGGACGCTACGACACGATGACGACAGCCAGACGGTAACGTCGGCCGAGGTTCCCGTCGACCTCATCCTGTCTCTGCCGATGTTCCTCCGGTTGTACCTCGTCTGTCGCGTTCTGCTGCTGCACAGTCGCCTCTTCTCCGACGCATCGTCACGGAGCATCGGTGCACTCAACCGTATCACCTTCAACACGCGGTTCGTCCTCAAGACGCTCATGACCATCTGCCCCGGAACGGTGCTGCTGGTACTGATGCTGTCGATGTGGATACTAGCCAGTTGGATGCTCAGGGCATGCGAAAGGTAGTATCGCCCAACCAAAAACAGTGGAAACTGCATGTACGTAGGCGTGAGTGCTAACCACTGTACATGTAATGTAATAGTTAGTACAGCTCGGAATTTCTATAGCGTCATAGTCAGAGGCAAGCAGTTATCGTCCCTCGGAACCACAGCGTATACGCATAAGTATAAGGTTTAGTGAATGCAAGTTGAATGAAACATATGTACATATAGGGCCCATACATGCACATCGTCCAAATGCCTCTGTTTTACCGGCTATGTATATGTTTATGTTTGCTTGTAGATGTCTGTCTTTATTTCTGCCATATGAAAGAAACAGCCTTTCTTGTGCTTTAACTGTCTCGGCCTCGTTCTGGCTCTTGGGATTTTCTCTTCCGCTCTTGTCTCTGTTCTGTGTTACCTTCTATCGATTCTTCCTCAACGTATATTATCCCGTGATTCTTACTGCTATACTCTATCTAATACTACCTGCAGGCATGTCTGACTGTATGTCTGCTTGTATATATCTGTCTGTCGGTATGTATGTCTGTCTATATGTTTGTCTATCATTTTGTATATATGTCTGTATGTATACACTGCTGGCTCATTTTCTGTCAGAGAGAGAGTCTAACTATGATTCCTACTTGTATATGTATGGTTGAACTATGAAATGTGCACACACGGCTCGTAGATAATAAACGAAAAACGATCAGAGCCAGAACCAGTTGTTCCAATGATAAATAAGGTTTTTCTGCCATTAATCAATTTGCTTTCTTCGCCATGGTAGTTTGCATTCACTTATATCAGTAGTTCGCATTGACTTATATCAGTAGTTTGCATTCACTTACTAGCCAGTTTGCTCACATCTTAGTTACCATGTGACGAATTGCTATGTATAACTGTTGGCTGTTCGGCCCTTAATGAGAGCCTCTTGCACCTACAAATAGGAGTTTTAGAGTGCTCGCCTAGTCGTGCGTAGCGATTTTTAATGTTAATTAGTTAACCCGTGCATGTGTTCGACAGAGCGGTATATAGGTAGGCCTTCTACGGTGAACACGGATGAGATAAGGCTGAAGAATTCGATGTTTACTCTTTGGCTAAGTTGGAAGTTCGACGCTCTACTCTCGACGGATATATATAGAGAGCAGAGGCCGGTGATTTCTGTCGGCGGACTGAGATAGTTTATAAACTATATATAGTTTATATAGTTGACAGTGAACGGACATGTGGTTTATTCTTTCGCTCATGTAAATAAGCGGATAGTTGGAATAAACCGTTCAAATGTCAGGGCCTATCCTCATGTGAAGTGAAGTCAGATTCGAAATGGACACGGTTTCTCCCTACTATCGACATACTTCTACCTACTATTTACTGGTTATTGGCCGATGTCTTGGTGAAGCATTTATGTAACATGTGTAAATATTGACAAAGTTTTCTGGTTTAATGAAGCCAGCTTATTGAACCGGTCTCCGACAACATAGGCCTACACTTAGTAATTGACTGCTGCCTCTGTTGCTGATGGTTTCAGTTACCATGACGACCGACATAAGCATCTGCTGAATTCCATGTGGATGATCGCCATAACGTTTCTGTCCGTTGGTTACGGAGACATTGTGCCAAACACGTACTGCGGAAGGGGCATCGCTGTGTTCGCCGGAGTTATGGTCAGTTTATGGTCACTTCTGCGGTCAGTCGCCGCGATATGCCATCCGGTCCAATCGTCCAATCTATCCACTGCCAAATCTAATTATTCCGTCTCCAAAGAGCGTCCACTCAAATCATGAATTCACAATTTTTCGGCCGTACATCGTTGATTGCAGGCGATGTGATCGTTCGTGTGTACAAAACGTAAATAGAAAAGTGAGCTACATAAGTGGGCAAACCACACTTATTTGCCATTACGTCTATAACAAGGTTATCGCATCGGGAGGTATACGTAGCCATCCCTTGGACCAACGCTGTTTTAGCCACAGTATATCTACGGTGACACGCCATTCACCATTTATGTAGATGCCTAACCATACAAGATAGCAACGCTCTGCTTGGCATATGCCAGAGGCGGACTGGGCACTGTCACATGGGCCCCTCTGGTTTCATCACGCGTGGTCCCTATGGTAGAAAGGAATTGATTATACGTCGAAACACAAATATTCTAAATGGCAAGGCCACAAAAATGGTCCCAGTCGTATACTCTGGTATATGCTGGCTAAGTTACTGTTTGTCAGTAAGAGCGCCTCTGAGAATTACGATCAAGTCGGTCAAACCACGATCAGCGGCCATCTTAAATGATTTTGCATTATAACACAGATATATAATCACAACTTTTAAGTAAATAAAATAGAATCTATTGAAAAGTTGTTATTATAATGTACGATTATTTAAAAGTATGAGTAGCTATAGTTAGGTGACGTCATTCATAATCTGTGCGCTTTGTCATTTAATCTATTAACTTTAAGTATTCAACTATTTTGGTCTATATGAAATAAATACTACTGTGTGTCAATTCTCTTTATACGTTAGATTTATAGGTCTATACAGCATTATATGAATGTGTGGATTTGTGTGTGCGTGTGAACGCATGTGTGGGCTTTGCGTAAATATGAAACCATGTTGAACTGATGAAAAATTTACGATGCCATCTAGCTAATAATAAGTAATGTTCTATAGCGTTAATTGGAAACAACCCAGGTTACACAACTCCACCAATGCCGTCTTCGGAGGGAGGGTGTCACTGGGTGTGTCAGTCCCAAGCCTGTATAAAGGAGGAAGGTGACATTAAACATCTCTGTTGTGACACAGCGTCGTTGAACAGCAACGTACTAACCCAGCTTACACTTGTAGACTATGTGTATTTGAATGCATTTTGTCGCTGTAGGGGTCGGGCTGTACGGCTTTGGTTGTCGCAGTTCTGGCCAGAAAACTAGAACTGACCAGAGCTGAAAAGCACGTCCATAACTTCATGATGGACAATCAGCTAACGAAAAGGGTCAGTATTATGACCGGCATTTGTGTCATAGAACTTCTGTTAATTTATCTGCGTTTAACAGTATCAGTGGATATAAGCTGCAAGTCTCTTAGAGCTGCAGTTAATTTAACTGCCTGTTTCTTAACTCATTTCCAATTAGTATAGTAAGAATGCAAATATTAGAGCTATTGTGAGGGACTTAGAGGCGCACTTATTAAGTGTCTTGATACATACTTCTCTCTCTTCCGTCAGGCGTGCGCCGACGATAAGGCCTTAACGTGACGTCTCCAAACAGCTCCGTCCCTGATTTTTTCAACAGCATCCCTCATCTTCAACAGCATCCGTCATACATACTTACATACATACAACTCTACGGCAGACAAGTTTGTCATTGTTGAAATGAAATTCACTTCATATTATTTGACTTTGATTTGTTCTCATAGAAACTGGAACTTGCCTATCTGCAGGGCAGTATATATATCTCTTCTAAGAAACTGAAGTTGCTAACACTTCATGCCCATGGCTGCCTCAGTGCTTATTTAAGGGACTTCAAAGAAGTATAAAACTCATTACGTTTAAACATCATAGATTATTTATTAGCCTAAAATGTGTATTATCATTGAAATTTATTATATAATTTCATACCATGCTGTGTCCCTTCACATAATCTATTGTGCTAAACCTGTATTCTTAAAGGTGCTACATAATGACAAGAAAAATGATTAGGCTCGGATTAAGTGTTCAATTGTTGAGACTGAGTTGCATATTTAAACAAAGCACGGCCAATTTTACTAGTAGGGCCTATTACCGAGTTCGAATCTGTTGCGCAGTGGAAGGTTGAACCTGAAGGTTGAAGGTGGCTACGATTGAGAGGACTTAATTATTGTCTCATAAACTGGATTTCCTGATGTTTCTTTCGAACAGTTGAAAAACTCAGCGGCAAATGTTCTGCGCGAGACTTGGCTCATTTACAAATACACGAAACTCGTCAAGAAGGTCAACACGGCAAAGCTACGTGCTCATCAAAGAAAGTTTCTTCAAGCAATTCACAGGTTAGTGGTTTAGTTTTACTGGGGCGTGACAGGCGCTAAGCCTAGCCCAGCCACGGTTGACTGACGCTTTGTCTGGTTTTATTATGTTGCGCTCTGCGACGCCATCACTTCAACCTGCTATCGGCGACATGAACTTCTTGTTCTTTAGCTGCTTCTGTTTCACTAGCGATTGAAGTCGCTTTGTCGTGATCGTTTGTTGTCAGAATGGATCACCACACGTGATGAGTTTTCTTCAAGAGGCGTTACATACATTTGAAGTTATGATTACGATTACAGAGCTCCTGATTTAAAGTCCTGGCTCCAAAGGCTGCTTCTGCACTAATATTAGACGCTTTCATTCCTGCAAGAGTCGATTTTGAAAATGTTATCTATTCTGGTCGTGGCTCATCTCTTACCTTGAAATTACAGTCCCTTCTTGGTGCTTCTGCTCGTCTGATCGGTGGCATCCCGAAATTTGGCAATGTATCTACCTATGTATGCGTGATACCTTACGCTGGTTGCTGTCTCTCAACGCATCAAATTTAGGATTTTAACTCGAATGCGGAACTGCTTGGTGGCAATTGCCCCATCTTAATTTGGCTCACTGTATCTCTGCATCGTCTGTTCCTGGCCACAGGTCCCTTCGTTAGGCCGAACAGAGTGTTCTTCTATCCCGGGCTCGTTCCTCCACAGCTCAGCACAAAAGCTTTGCTTTCGTGGGTCCTGTGGCCTGTAACAACCTTCCTCATAAAACTAGAGCTGAGCTAGTCAGCTATCTCCTCTGTTCCGCTTGAAATCTATTCAGTTTGAACGAGGGTTCTCCTTGTTGGGTCGGGGGCGCTACTGATAAGTTGTTCTTGAAGTTGGGGTTTACAAATGCACAATTATGTTTTGAAAGGTTACAATGCAACTTTGAATTTGGTGCGAATCAAGTTAATTGAATGCGTGTTTGTTAACCTAATTAATACAGACGCAATTGATCTAAAGAAAATTATCACATGTATCTTGACACTTTTAACAATTTGACGACTAAAAGTGACTGGGAAACCAATGCAGTTCGTCGCTAAAGTGTTTAAGGTTAGGATTAGCGACTTCTATATTGGAGTTGCAAATGTCAACATTGGGTCTTATTCACGCTAACATCTGAACTGCATTAAGGATAAGTGCATTTCTATTCGATTGTCCTAAAAGACGCCGATAGGACGACAGAGACCAGCTGGTCCGTCAAGAACATTGAGAATTGAATTAATGACGAAGGCATAGTAGCCTATGAGATTGGACAGGATTCGGAGAGCAAAGATGTAAGAGTGGAAATAACGAATGGTCTGTCAACTTAAATGAAATCCTGACAAGGCTCGGAATGAACATGAGGAACGCACTGGATTTGACGATCGGTCCAACATGTATTTTAGGAGCCACGTAGATAGCCAGAAAATGCACGCAGTCACATATCGAAACCAATATTCTGCTGACAGGACCTACTGATGTTGATGGTGGTGATGATGATAATGACCCTATCGATGATGACGATGACGATGACGAAGACGACGACAATGAGGAGGAGGAGGAGGAGGAGGAGAAGGAGGAAGAAGAGGAGGAGGAAGTGACAGAGTGATTGCAATTAACGACCACTTAAAGTTAATTTAGGGTAAAGTGAATTCGATGTATATAGACAAGACACGTCGGACGCTTTTTGTTTGCTGTTGTACGTAACACTTCTTAGGCAACACAGAAAACATTCAGTGGAGCAACCGAACCTTTTAGATGTCCTTATGACATGATGAATCGACAGTGCGAAGGTAGGTATATTAAACCCTAAGGTGCATACAAGTATATTGTGGACGCTATTGCTAGAAGCTACCGCCAGTCCACCAATACGTATAATTATATACCTAAAAAACGACCTACTGCAAACGGTGGGACACATGTTGTGCTCTAGATGCCCCTGTCTGTGCATGTGTGTGTGTATGTGGTGTGTGTGTGCGTGTGTGTGTGTGTGTGTGTGTGTGTGTGTGTGTGTGTGTGTGTGTGTGTGTGTGGAGTGTGTGTGTGTGTGTGTGTGTGTGTGTGTGTGTGTGTGTGTGTGTGTGTGTGTGTGTGTGTGTGTGTGTGTGTGTGTGTGTGTGTGTGTGTGTGTGTGTGTGTGTGTGTGTGTGTGTGTGTGTGTGTGTGTGAGTGTGTGTGTGTGTGTGTGTGTGAGAGAGAGAGAGAGAGAGAGAGAGAGAGAGAGAGAGAGAGAGAGAGAGAGAGAGAGAGAGAGAGAGAGAGAGAGAGAGAGAGAGAGAGAGAGAGAGAGAGAGAGAGAGAGAGAGAGAGTTATTGATATATTATTATTGGTTTGACGTGCAGAGGGTCGAGATGATGTGCGTCGTAGTTGAACAGATGCTGCTTGTGTTTGGTTTAGCCTGCGAAAGGTGAAAATGGATCAACGTAAATTGAACGATAACGCAAACACTCTCGTCGATTTGGCCAAGGTGGGAGTCATTCAACCGATTACTAATCTTCAGATAATACAAATACCTCAGAGTTTGTATATATGCTTATATGTTTATGTAGCACTAATGTAGAAAGGGACACTAAAGATAGAGTACAGATACGACGAGGGAAGATAAGGCAAGACAATGCGAGGCATGGTAAGGTGATGTAAGGTAAAGTTAGAGGTCAGGTAAGACAATGCAAGTCAGGGTAAGATTAGTCAAGATAAGGTAAGGTAAGTTATGGTAAGGCTATGTAAGTTCATGTAATAATGACTTTTATGGAGCGATTAATCTTGTTATATCAGTCAGTGGTCGCATCGAAGCGAGACCGAAATCAATCACACGGTCCATTAGTCATGGCCGTGGCAGTCTCTCCGTAGCATCAGTAGATGTGACCTGTTGGCAGAAAAGTCTGGGCTTTCCGGACTAAATGTAGCCTGAGGTATTTGATGCTACTAAAACAAATGTACCAAAACCAGTCAAGCTAGACGATCATCTAAAAACTGCGTTTATGAGAAAATCGATGCAAAAATTGCAGACATTTAAAACGCCACAGCTCCAAATATTATGCACTGTTCCGGCGAGAACTATATCTTATGTAGCAAGTTCTTGTAAGAATTCTTAAGTTTCATCCACAATAAGTCACAACTTTTGACGCAGCAAGCTACTGAAACGTCACACAATCATAAAAAAGTGAGGAACAAAACCAGCGGATACATGTAGGTTTGTTTTCAATAGCTGTTTTAATAGAGGTCAAAAAAGTACTAATTAGTATTCAATTAAATCTCCCAATCAATAAAAAATTATAATTGAAGTGCTCCTTAAACTCATCTTTCATACAGCTTTTCGCAGCTCAAAACGCTGGCTTACCATGGTTTAGGTATCAGCATAACATGCTGAATGCAAATGGTTGCATAAAAATAATAATAATGCGCCTTATACTACATTCACTTTCCTTATGTCTATCTTTGCCTGAGTAGGCTGAGTTATGCTCATTTTAGCATGTACACAAGCTGTGAGACAAATTGAGAACCACGCAATAGGCTATACTATACTTCACAGGAAAAGGTGCTTTAGGTAAACTGACTTCAGCCAGTCATGAAAAATATCATTTTCGTTTGCAAAAACAAACACAAAATAAACATACAACAAGCATCGAATAACAATAATTAGCCATTAATCACAACGCATGTCTTCAATTTGTTAACAATGACCAGTAAACTTATACTTTTCTTTTTCATAACTCTGCAACCACAACTTTGAACGTCTTACTTTAACTCGAAAAGAGGTCAATAAGCATAAACTATTGAACATATCAACTCAACGATGTTTCTCCTGTGATTTTAAAATTGATACACTTCAACAAACAATATCGAAGACATTAATCTGTGGTGCCTGTTCTCATTTATCGTTTTTGCCAAATTAATTAGCTCTGCTTACTGAATAATAATAAAACTTTGATTATCCCGTATTGTTTCGCTCAAACAAGCAAAATCCCATTTTGTGAAAATAACGCCAAACATTAAACTTGAATTTATCAATAAATACACCCTCCAGTTTTTGTACCTTTGATTGATCCCAGCAGGTAACAAATATAAGAAAACTCAGATCAAGATCTATGAGATCAATGCATCTTGTAAAAATTGAGTTTTGATCCTGAGTTTGAATGACACCAGTGAACAGCTGTCTTGTTTTATGATAGAATCCTCTTCGTAGTCAGTGGCCCTTACCTGACGTATGCACTATGCATACCTGTATTCACACTTATACAAACTTATGTGTATGTATGCTTGTATAATTGCATGTGTGTATATTTGCATTTATGTATTCATATATGTTTGGCTGGCTGGCTGGCTGGCTGGCTGGCTGGCTGGCTGGCTGGCTGGCTGGCTGGCTGGCTGGCTGGCTGGCTGGCTGGCTGGCTGGCTGGACGGACGGACGGACGGACGGACGGACGGACGGACGGACGGACGGACGGACGGACGGATGGATGGATGGATGGATTTTGATTTCTGATTTTGTATAAATTATCATTTGGCAACAATTTATTTGTTTTTCTTAGAAGAAAAACTTACACAAATTTATTACTTGATATTATACTAGGCGGTCCCACTTTCTTTGCGCCACCCTGTAATATGTATGTAATTTTATGCATGTATATATATGAGCAAATGAGTATTCGGAAAAGGAGCAAGACACCGATGAACTCTGCTATGGCGCCATGACTTTCGATGATCCATAAAATGGAAAGTAAGAGGGAAAGGAAGAGTGAGGAAGGGACGAGGGATGGCGTCTCGTCAGCTTTTGCAGGCAGAGGGTCTATATCGACATGTATATGTCTAAATCGGCCTGTGCTGCAGCGTTCCGTTCGACGCTCTGTCCCTCCTCCTCCGCCGATGCCTTTCATCATCATCTCCAGAGACTCATAGGTGACCTGGAAATTATCTCTACGTGTCGTCTGTCTCTTGCCAATATCTGTTTATGTCTCTCCGGTGCCTCTGATTCTACCATAAACACGGCCTTTGACTATATATATATATATATATATATATATATATATTCAGTATGCAAGCATAAATGTATGTGATCCAGTGTCCTGTTGTATATATTTATTAATTTCGTTCTCGATGCTTCTGTGAAATAATATTATCTTGGATGGTGTCTGCCATGATCTCCAGCATCCTTTGTACTATCCGGCGCAGTCAGGAGATGCGCTGACGGATGCGAAGGCTGCTGCTGCTGCTGCGTCTATAGTGCATGGTGGTCTGGCCTCCCTAATGTCCACACGTCCCGGCGTAAAACCTATTCCTGGACACATTGCTTCTGTCCGTCTGTTTGTCTGTCTGTCACTCTCCGTCTGTCTGTCTGTCTACCTGTGTGTATGTGTCGTTACTTATGTTCTTTGTTCTGCCTTTCGCTTTTCTCATTTCGTTAAGTATCTTTTTAAGTTGTGTCCATCTGTTTCCACTCCGGTCTCTGGCTTCCTCTCTTGTGACCTTTTTATTCCACCTTCCCTATCTCTGTCAGTGTCTCTGCATCCGCTTCTGTCTCTGTGTCTATGTCTGACTGTCTGTCTGTCTGTTTCCCTGTGTGAGTCCCTAATTCCTTCTACCATGCTTCCCATGCATCTCTTCCAATCCACTCTTCTAATTCTTCGCTTCGTGTCTCTTCTCTTCCGGCTGCATCCTTACTCAGCTCTATTTCCGTCTATCTCTCTGTCTCTCATTCTTTCTGTCTCTGTCTCTCTGCCTTTCTGTCTCCCCGGTTTTCCTGTCATTGTCTCTCCATTGATGTTTTTTCTCTCCGTCGATTGAACTTAAGAGTTTCTCTTGAATGTTGTGCGATTGTATACTCTAAACATGGAGCAGTACGTGTACGATAAGATAGGATCAGACCCGCCGGCCAACAACTGCAGAGATGACTCTTCTGATCCCACAGACAAGTACTCCAGATTAGCGCCTACAAGACGGATCGAACTAAATGTCTGATTACGTGAGATTCCTATGGCTGTGCATTACACCATCTACAGTGTATATGTTCCAAAAAAGACGCTATATAATCATTGAGGTACATGCTTCCTTGTAGAGCGCCAAACAAATACGGAGGCGTTTTAACAGTTAGCATTCCTAAATTCCTGAACCTCCAATGGGGACCACTGTCAATATAAGGCGTTAAAGGATTTATCAGTTCTTTTATGACAGTCAGCGTTCTTGAGAGGTTGTTTAAACGCTCTTTAACTCTTCAAGTAAAGAGTAAGCTCTTAAACACAAGCATGCATACATCAGATACATACATACATATGTATTGACATACATGTTTTGTCTTGCATACTTGAATTCACGTACACTTGCATACATGCAGACATGCAAACATAAAGTCATACATACAGGCCTAAACCTGAGACTCTTCCTTCCAAACTCCGGACCATGTGAATTGCGTCAGGACTCATTCAACGCATAACAATTATTGTGGATTGTGGTTATAAGTTTATTATTATAATCATACATAGGACTACATACATAAATTCATGCATGCTTACATACATACACAATACACACGTGTGTCTGTATATACAATTTTATACATGAATGTGTATATATGCATATGCATACATTAATGTATGTAATATGTAATATCATGCATAGCCAGTGATGGGCACTAAACTAATTTTTTTAGTTTAACTAATACTATTTTCAAACTAAAAAAAATTAGTTTAACTAAAGTTGGCAGCTGATTTTGGAAATTAGTTAACTAAACTAAAAAAAGTAGTTAAACTTTTTCCAACTTTTTCCAACTTTTTACGACAAACATTTGCACAATAACAGAGGTTAAGTGAACTGTAATAATGCAAAGCGTCAATGACAATTTCACCTTCAAACTATACAATGTGTACTGTTCTGGCATACAGTTACATGTGTACTGTAAGTAGTGTATGAATTTGAAAACACAGGCTGTTAATGCTAAAACCATGCAGTGTTAAAATGTTTTTTTTGTCGACAGTGTTCAATGTTCACTGTGGAAAAATAGTTGCATATTGCTGATTTTTTTAGTTAACCTTATTAGTTAGCAACTAAATTTTTTAAGTTAAACTATGGTTTTAACTAAACTATTTTCTTTTAGTTAAACTAAAAGTTAGCAACTTTTTAGTTAACTATTGCCCATCACTGTGCATAGCATAAAAGTGTTGCTGTATATATAGGCCTCAAATGGTTGAATGCTACTTGCGTGGGGCATCCGCTGTTGCAGTGTTTGTCCTCATAAAATTATTTGTAATCGAATCGAATGCACATAATTTCACGAGATCCTTTTCAACATCGCTCTCCAGAGTATTACACCACTCAACGCTCAGTCTCTTGAACGACGACGACGACGCCGGTCACTCTATAGTCGGCTACACTTAGATGTAGCCGCCCCATTGGCTACTATATGCTTAGATGATTGATATGTCATGTCTATGGGGCATTCCCCCATTTGCCATTCTCAGTGGTTGACGTTGTTGCATCGTCACTTTCTTTCATGTCTATAATTTATCTGTTTCCTATTCTTAGATTATGCTTTCATCCTCATTTCCCAGTGGTTGACACTGGCGTGTATTGTAATTTCATTTTTTGCTGTTAGGTGTAGTTTTTCTCTGTGATCGCAATTGTATTGCGTTGTATTGTAAACCTTAGCATGGCAAAGCAAATTGCATTGATAACTAAGTAAGGTAATGGTAATTTCTGCAGAAATTAGACACCCGTCTATGGCACGCTTAGAGTAGGTGTCATCATAGAGTAGGTGTCATCTTAGAGTAGGTGTCATCTTAGAGTAGGTGTCATCTTAGAGTAGGTGTCATCTTAGAGTAGGTGTCATCTTAGAGTAGGTGTCATCTGATCGCTGCCAAAACTTATTTCAGACTCAGACGCATCTCTATGAAACAGTTGTCGACATGAATTCGAGGCAAACTCAGCTCGAAGAGAAGACTGATCGAATTGAAGAAAGTCTTCGCCGACTTCAGGTAGTGAACTTGCGCTGCAATATTCATTCATTTAGAGCAATTATCTAGCGCCTCTTAAGATATATGCTCAGAGATCCTCACAGCCGAGCCCCGGCGATATATAGATCATCGGACTCTTTTGTTGGTTTGTTGGCCGGCGTAACAATCAGAGTTTTATCGGTTAGGCAAGCATGCGATCAGGCGACGTAGACTAATGGTGGACTGCAGATGGCTTGACCATTCTAATGAATATTGAATGGTAGTTAAGGTTCTTCTTCAGGCTTGGACTGGCCCACCGGGACACCGGGAAATTCCCGGTGGGCCGGTCGCCAAGGCTTGCACTGAGCCGGCCGCCCCAAAAAGAAAAAATTATTAAAAAATATTACATTATTTTAGTTCTAATCCTTATTTCTAGTGTTATAAATTATGAAATATCGGCAGTGCACGGTTGTTAAAAAGAAACTTGCAATGCCTCATGAAACGTGCAGCTACGTGCCAATATTGACTTTAACTTAGCCTACCGTTGATTTCAGCGCATGCAATAAAGAAATAGAAGCTGTCGATTTCTTTTAGGCTTACACATATGTGCTTCAACATGTTTTCATGCAGTGGCGGCGATCTTGTCTGAGAGGTGGGGGGGACAAAGTCGGCCACGATCTCCTCGACGACCTTTTTTGGAAAATCTTTTTTTAGTCCTTCACCTCTTTTTGCAACTTTTTCTTCCACTCTCCTATCGATTTCATATCCCATAAAAAGTTGATGACCTTTTTTTTTAGTCATTCACCACCTTTTACTACTTTTTCCCGTATCCCAAGACCAACTTTCCCTTATGTTTGGGGGGACACTTCTCAAAAAAATTTTCGATTTTTACCTCGTCTGGTCACAAACTCTGCAAAAACCCTCACGCGCAATTACATTTTTCCACCTTTTTTGGTGTTTCTTCAAAAGGTGGGGGGACAAATGCATGGAGTGTCCCCCCACTCTTAAAGGTGGGGGGACATGTCCCCCCTTCCCCCCTAGATCGCCGCCCATGCTTTCATGATATTTCCGACTCAAAACTACTTGAACAATGACGTTGGGTACAGAGCGAGATTCTTTGACAAATTTTGAATTTATTTTGACAGCGCAATTGATTTTGAAAGTGTTTGAACACACAACATCCTATGAGTCTATGAGATAGTTTAAGATATACTATCAATGAATTAAGCCAAATACATCGAAACTTTTGATGTCATTTTTGAAGCAGCTGCACATTTTTCAGAGCTTGCTAACAGTGAACTAGATAAAAGAAATCTCGACATTGATGTTGAAAGTGCTTTGAAATAGAAAAGAATCCGGTCAAAAAAGAAATTGCCAGGAGAATCTGCTACAGAGTAGCTGCAATGTGAATCATTGGACTTGCAAGAAAATGGGAAAGTGTCAAAACTAAATGACTATAATTTGCTATTTGACACTGAAAAAACAGACATAGTCTCAGAAAACGCCATGCAATTTGAATCTAGGCCTATAAAAAGTGAAACAGTCCCAATAGAAGAAAACAGCAACAGAATAAATTCAAATCTGGCAGAAAATGTATTGTTTGCTGTTACCACGTTCTCCTTAATTTCAATTTGCACAGTCTATAGCTTATTCAATTTGTTTTTGGCTTACAAAATCGTTTTGACAGTATCCTCATCACAAGTTGCTTGTGAGAGTTCATTTTCGAAACTGAAATACATTTTGAACAGATTAAGAAATTTGCTAAATCAGTGAAGTTTAGAGTCTTTCATGCTGATGGCTTGTGAAAAGGACCTTCTTCTCAGAATTAATGATGAAATCGTTGACATTTAGGCGTCAACTTGTGATACGATGAAAAAACTGCTATGCAAAGTTCTTTTGTGAAGTTGTGTGTACTAATTCTATCACGATGTTACGTTTTCAAATAAACTAAACTGTGTACAGTGCACTATAGGCCTACATAATGTGACAGTTGGTTCCAAACATAATTGCGAATTTACGACAAATCACAAATCTAAACACATAGGGCCTACGTGTTAATTTCTTAATCTTTTAATAATCATTTAACAATAATTATTATGCCATTTGGCCCATTAATAACTAAAAATGCCCTCCATTTTATGTTAAATGCTACAAAAAGCATTGGCCTAGGTCCCTTATCCTGAAAAGTTTCGTACCTTCGGCGCTCGATAATATGGGCCGCCCATGACCAAATTTCCCGGGCCGCTTTAGGAAGCCAGTCCAACCCTGTTCTTCTTCCATCAACTAAACACCATTAAAGGGTAAAAATTGAGAACTATAGAAGGACTCCGTCTGCATAATAAAATTATTAGAATTCCAATTCATGTCCCTCGCATTGTATGCGGGAGAGGCCGGACATTGTGCTTTGCCATTTAGCCGTTAAGGTGAGATTTCTAGGGCGAGGAAACTTTCCTCATTGGCACAGACCATCGATCATTTAAGATGCTTATGCTGCATACATTTCACAGCCTCCGTAAAGCTGCCATTTATACATGGCCTGTCGCCGAAGACTGGCATTCTGTTTCTATTCGTCCACTTTCCCACTTGGATTTGTCAGTTACCCCTCGAAATACAGTTACAATTTACAAGTTTCCAAATCTCCTATTTAGTAGATTTTTACCTTTTAGAGCTGGCGCCCATCCTTGTACATTTGACATTTTATCTTCACCCTTGATTTCCCCTTCGCGGAATCTTCCTAAACATGTCGTTGCTGTAATGCCATTTTGGGACAAAACGCGTCCTTCGCACAAAGAGCGACGTTTAATAACACGAGCCTTGACATATCTCTCTTTAATATGTTGCTAAATTATGCGCTATATAAATAGGCCCGCTTGCCTTCTAAGTCTCGTCGAATGTCCGCAGTCCCCATCAGTCCCATTAAAGCGATCGCCTAAACATGCGACGATCTGCCAAGGCGCCATGCCATCTCCCAGGGCGCCAATCGTCTGCGCCCAACATAATTACGCAACCCAGTTTACGACTCACCTAGTCGCCTCCTATTAATAACTCCACCGCTGCTGCTGTTTATTTCTCTAACAAACCGAATTTATCCCTCGGACGAAAGTAACCGAAGCAACTGATTGGCCTCTGGGGATCGCCTAAAAACCCTTACCTCGATACACCATTCATCAATCGATCTGCTTTCATCGATTTGCAACACAAATACGATTAAGCACCTCACCCCAACTTCAAATCCTGGTGCCGTGACTGCCCTGAGCTTTGGCCTCCTCAGAAAGTTCCAGTGCCACGACCCCGGCCATTTCAAGCGCTCTAACGAATGTCATACTTGCGCATAAGCATCGTCTGCTTGTTGTCTTTGTTTAAATCGACTGCCTCTCGTCACTCCCTCTGGCGTCCTATAGTAGGCTAACACTCCTTCGTACTTTGGATCATCTTCACCTGATTGTCCAAACCACTCGATCGACTCAGCAATCGACAAACATCGTTTCTGAAACTTTTCTTTTCTGTCATTGAACGAAGATAATCCCCTGTTATTATTAGTTGCTGTTTAACGACTCTGTGTCACAGCAAAGATGATTAGCGTCGCCCTCCTCCTTTATCCAGGATTAGGACTGGCACTGCCAAAGTACGCGCGGTGGCGGGGTTATCGCCTGTTAAGCATCTTCCAGTGCTTTAATACAGATTGTGTAGAGCATTTTTATTAAATGGTATTGACGTTTCATAGCGGTCTGGTCTCTAACTCTTCGGGGATGTTGATAATACAACACAGCTTCTGTTGAACTGCTCCCATGTGATTTTGATGCGTTTCCTATGAGGTTTGAAGAAAAACAGATGACTGGGTTATTTCAGAAAATAAAATGTAGGCTCCATTATTGATAGCAAAAACACATATAAAGAAGCCTGACTGATTGAAAATGAGAGAAAGCTCATCAACGAACATAATCGAAATTAAGTTGACGAGAGTCATCATACTGTAGATTACGGCGGCGATAAAGCGGTGGTCTTTGGAATGGTGGTGGTAGGCCTAATAGTTGTGGTGGGAATGAGCTGATAATAATGATACGCGTAATAATAATGACGATGACGATAACAATGTTGTTGATCTCTAAGAGTGTTCTTATGTTGTTGTTGTTGATGATCATGATGATGAGGATGAGGATGCTAATGATAATTATTTTTATTATTATTATTTATTTTTATTATTTATTGTTGTCGTTATTATTACTAGTGTTATTATTATTATTATTATTATTATTATTATTATTATTATTATTATTATTATTATTATTATTGTTATTATTATTATTATTATTATTATTATTATTATTATTATTATTATTATGAGGAGGAGGAGGAGGAGGAGGAGGAGGAGGAGAAAGAGGAGAAAGAGGAGAAAGAGGAGAAAGAGTAGGAGGAGGTGGAGAAGTAGGAGGAGGTGGAGAACTAGGAGGAGAAAGAGGAGGACGAGGACGAGAAGGAGGAGGACGAGAAGGAGGAGGAAGAAGAAAAAGAGGAGAAGGAGGAGAGAAGGAGGAGAGGAAGAGTTGATGATTCACCTTGTCACCTTGTGCTGTCGATTCGTTGAATCCTAGCGACTGTCATGGTCAACCTTCTCCATGTGCTCCGATTTCTCGTTGCCTCTCTCAGCTCCGAGATGTTCATCTTCAATGCCTCCTGTATCTCGTCCATCCATCTCCTCCTTGGTCGTCCTCTCCTCCTTCTGCCCTCCCCACACGCCAACATCATCTCCTTTTCCAGCCCATCTGCACGCATCACGTGTCCAAAGTATGACATCTTCTGCCTGGACGCTCTCTGCCCCAACGTCAAACTCCCTCTCCAGTGTCCTATTTCTTCCAGGATATCCTCGTTAGTTCTCTTCTCAGTCCAAGAAACCCTCAACATTTTCCTCCATATCCACATTTCGCATGCCTCAATTTTCTTCTCCAATGCCTTGGTTTTTGTCCATGTTTCGCATCCGTAAAGCACCACTGGTAAGATCATTGCTTTAACAATTCTTGTCTTCGTTCCCAAACTCACTGATTTGTCCTTCCATATTTTTTCCAGTCCCTGCGTTGCCGTCTTCCCCAATGTAATTCTCCGTCGTATTTCTCGTTCGCAACCACCTTCACTCTCCATCATGGCCCCCAAGAAACAGAAGCTTGATACCACCTCTATCTCCTCTCCATCTACCTCAAAGTAACTCCATTTCTCAGTGGTCATTATCTTCGTCTTTTTTTTATTAAAGTACATTCCTGCTTTCTCGCTTGCACGTTTTAGCCTTCTGATGTTATCCTTCAGTTTCTCCTTTTTTCCGCCAGCAGTGTTGTGTCGTCCGCATACCTTAAATTGTTCACTATCCTTCCAGCTATCCTCACACCCTCCGCCTCATCATCAAAACCTGCCTCCCTCATTATCCTTTCTGCATATAGAATGAATAGGTATGGTGATAGTATACATCCCTGTCTGACCCCTTTCTTTATTCGAAAACTTGCCGTGTCGCCATGTTCTGTCCTGACCACCGCCACCTGATTGCCATACAGGTTCTTGAGGAGAGTTATCAGATGCTTGGGTATGCCCATTTCACTCAGGGTTTTCCACAGCAGAGCATGATCAACGCAGTCGAATGCCTTACTGTAATCTATAAAACAAAGATGTACCTCTTGTCCATATTCCCTCTGCCTTTCCATTATCCATCTTAGGTTTGCAATATGGTCTCTTGTGCCTCTCCCTTTTCTATATCCTGCTTGATTTGCCGGCAGCTCTCTCTCTCTATCGTGTCTTCCATCCTTTTGTGGATTATCTTTAGGAGTATCTTGCTCGTATGAGATATTACATTGACCAAATGTCATGATGGTGATGATGATGATGACCACGATGACGACGACCACGATATAGTTGTTAATAATGATAATAATGTGGAAAATAACGTTGCTGATAATAACATGATGATGATGCGTGACTGATTAGTGAATTAATTTGCTGTTCGTAGACTCAGATCGATGCTCTGCCAGGGCTCATCGCTCGACACATTACAGAGAAGCGCCACCTGGTGACCTGATTAGCCTGGCCATCTGGTGAATGAATCGAAATACACGGCTCCAGCTGCTCCGTCTGAGGCTACGCGAGTATCTATCGACGCCGTCAGACGCAGTCTAATTGGGAAGGTGAGGGGCTGAAGGGAGAAGAAGGAACCAACTTATGAATAGTTGAATAAAATAACGACGGAATGATGAAGTACTCAGATCAATTCACTAAACCAGAGAAAAATAAAGAATGGTGAAGTGAACGAGGATAAAGAAACATTGGAATTGCGGATGGAACGGAAGAAATGAAGAACAGAAAGAACAATTAGGGAAGACAGCGATAAGGATGGAACGAAGATGAGAGAGAAGGAAAGAACGAAGATAGGAACAAACGAAGAAACAAAGAAGAAATGAAGGAAAGAGGAATGAAGCGAAGAGGTCTAACGCAACAACTGATCGATGACGGGTATAGCCTATAATTCTGGAGTTAAGGTGGGGGTAGTGGAAAATTCAACGTGAGCCCGGTTGGTGTGGGTGAGACGTCGTAGTGCCTTGGATTCATGAGTGTTGCTTTTAGACCTTTCAAGAAACAGTTAAACTTCGACAACGTTACAGCGCTCAATCCCGGTGACTTAGTCAGCCTGTGATAACGAGGGGTTTGTGATATATCCGGATTCGACTTCAGCGAACAGGGTACATGCGCATGCGCAGTCAGTGAGAAAGCGGTTACTGAGGGGGAAACATTTCAACGATGCATTGTGACCTGAACCCTGCTGTTATTCTTGGCACAGTTGGCCCTTTAATTGTTGTCATATGTCTCCTATGGACAAATCCCCAGCACTGACCAGTTTTGATCACTGTCAACAGTCCTAATATAATATCATCTAAAAGGAGCATCTTTAATTAAACAGGAAAATGACAATCATTGGCATCATCGGCACCTGTATATAGCTCGCTTATGCTTTCGTCGTTAAATTTCTATTGTCTTCGCCATTCAGAACAACACTATCTTCATCATCATCATCGTCAGCGGCAGCAGCAGCATCTGTTTTATTATAACACACGTAATCGTCGTCGCTGTACTTCTTTCCGTAAGCAATCAATTTCTGTTCGAATTCTTCCATTATGCTAATTAGCCTACTGGCAAAATATGCTGTGATGAAATCCAAAGAAAATTTTTCAGAAACTGCAGGATTCATACATTTCTTTCATTCGGTTGCATTGCCTTGGCACTCAAGAGTTGAGTGTTCTGTGCTCTGAATCCTAAGATCGCATCACAGAGGACAAGAGCTCATGAACACGTGTAGCCAATGTTCGCACTTCTCGCTCACTTGTGCGGCCACAGCTAGGCTAAGATGATGAAAGTGGAGAGGTTTTGTTTAGTCTATGGAAGCTGTTAGCCTGTCGTCAAGTGCTTTAGTTGACCCGGTTCTAATATTGTGCGCAATAATTGCTACTGATTACCTTACCTTATGAGCATTGTATTGCATACATGTGTGAGAGTAAGTTTGTAGTAGGCGCTGCTATCGTCAAACTTCATATCTAAAGGATCGTATCGTAAACTCCAAATTGCTAAAGCGCTACGCTAAAGAAAACGCAGGAAACCAGATTAAAATTCACGAATGCTGCGTCGTGTCTGGGGGGTTGTCCAGAGATGTAAAGAGAAGATGAGCCCGATTGCCAGAGAAACCATGGCATGCAGATAGAGGAGGTAGAAGAACTGCTGAAGCCAGTTGCGTTGACGACTAGGAAGCTTGGGAGGCGGTGGATGGATGGATTAGGATAGGAATTAAAACACTTCAAACATTCAATAATTTTTCTTCGGATTTTACTCACAGTAAGAAATGACAATTTTTAAAATAACACTTAACGCAGACATGTAACTTATAAACAACGCGTTGAAGTTTCTATGACAACCAACAGAAAAATATAAACTGAATTTAGTTACGAGTTTGTGATAGACCTTCTGGTGTAGACGCAGCTCTACATCAGATTATTTTACAGTTTCTTGCCCAAGTACATAATTATATACAAGTACATGCACAATCATGCAGGCAATATCTAATACAGAGGCCTAGCCACACATAATACGTATAAAGAGGCGGGACTAACCTTTTTAAATAAATCCAATTGGCTTTAAGCTTATACCTATCACGCGAAATATACTTTGGTGAGATTTGCCAGCGTCTTATTATCCTTTTAACGCTATCCCAAGCATAAAGACAAACACATACGTACACAGACAAAAACACAAATAGAAACTCACATAGGCCCTATTATTATTTTTAAATGACATAGTCTACAAGCACACAGACGCACACAGACGATTACATACAAAGATTACATATACAAAGAAACAAGCGTCTATAATTCAAAGAAGATCGCCGAATGTCTTCATTACAGCGTATATCGAATCTTTCAGTTAAACGGTTCCTGACGTCAACCAGAGTTTTGAATTCTAACAAGTTACGGTACGGGGGCTCGATGACGATTATAGTTTAAGTTGAAAGCATTTTACAGGTACTTTTTCCCTAGATGGAAAGAGGGATAGATTTGCGATAAATTAAGCATCCTGTGATCTGTTTGAAACAGAGTTTGAAACCGAAAAGCCACGGGAGCAGAAACACTCGATCCGAACCCCAGCGCATTACAGATGTAAGCCTAGACTAGTCATTTAAGAAAAGTCTAGGTAAAATTAACGACAATTAATGAACAATTTAAGAAACATTTTATAACGCTCCCTTATGCCAATGAATTTTTAACTGGACTGCTGGAAAGCATTCGAGCGTTTCACTGAAGCTATATAAATGCAAGGCCACTTTGCATATACCTGCCAGCATTTCCATTTTGGCATTACATAGATGGGACCAACGTGGACTTTATATGGGTTCCATGTGGGAATATGGGTCCTATCTGGGCTCCAGATGGGCAGAGGCGTCTACACCATAGAAGCCTTGGAGCAAATGCTCCATCCAAGAAATAGGGGGAAGATCTGTCAGTGTGTGTGCCACCATTTTAGGGGGAAGGAAGGATGAGAGGGGAAGAAGAGGGGGAAAGGGAAGTTGCTCCAATGACTTAGGGGGGATAGACGCCCCTGCAGGTGGGCATGATGGCAGGGATCTTCAGGCCTACTCACGATTACTACGTCTCGTCAGTCGGGTCACAATTTGTAGGCAAAGTGAAGTCAGAGCTTTCGCGTCAGTCTCAGTTTCAATTTAAGCTTACATGGTCCAAAGTCTATCCATTCGTGAAAGATCCAAATTTGATTACAGTAATTCTTCCGATTACATCCCTACTTGGCCTGCGACGCAACTGGTGCGACGTATAGCGAATGCAATCGAAATCACAGGCCCTCTGGCGAATGATCAAAGAATGACGAAGCCGGACTAGACGTAGGTGTTGGCTGCCTTTGCGTTCTCGGCGGCTGCCCGACGCTTGGACGCCCGTACGGAAGATGGCGCCTGGCCCGTCTTGGCGTTGTAGACCCCGATGAACGACCCGTCTTCGTTGAACTTGGACGGATCGGCATCGTCGTAGTCGCCGAGACTGTCCGTCGAGTCCGAGTCCAAAGGCTTCTGGTCGCTTTCGAGGGACTCGCGGCTCTTGCGCAGTTCCGTCGACCTCAGCGGAGGGTTCCTGTTCGGTAGACAACACGACGAGTGGAATTTATGTAGCACCGTCAAAATAGAGAAAACTATTACAGACCAAAGTAGCGTGGTTCGCGTGGATTTGATTTGGAGCGTCGTTGACCCATTCTTAATGTTTCTGTACTCAATCAATTACGTTCACTACTTGAGTAAAGCTGAATCTGTGGAGCGAAGCAATTGCGAGTGAATGATTTGCTCGAGGTCTCTACAAAGTAATCGTCTCAGGGGAGGAGGTTCGAACCCTCGACGCTACGCCTTCTGCTTTGGGGAACAGCGACACAAAAATCAGTACAGGAGATGGGCATAATTAGACCAGGGAAAAAGAATTTAATAAAGAACAATTTACTCAGGTAAGCTTCACTTACCCTAGTGAGGTGAGGGTGCAAGATAATTTAAAACACCGATGGAAGAAACATATAGGACAGGACACAAGAGGACAAGACACAGGACACAAGAGGACAACACACAGGACACAAGAGGACAACACACAGGACACAAGAGGATAGAACATAACATGAAAGCAGAGGACACTGTAGAAAAGGATAGAGCATAGTGGAGAAGACACAAGAGGACACGACATGATACAAAGACACGGGCATGAGACGTAAATGGCATGCATTGCAAAGTGTAGAGTCGTTCTTACTCTCTGGCATACTCTCCGAACGGCTGTTCGTCGGCCTTGTGTGGACTGCCCCACAGTCTTTCCTTCTCGTAGACTAAAACATATTAAAATCTTAAACTCATCTAACGGAGAGAAACACCAGAGCATAAATGTATAGTCAACGCAATTCATCAAGACACTTAACACAGCGCCTTTTAGGAAGGCCGTATATACCCCTCAATTGCTTTGCAGTTGCTTATTTTGCTATTCGTATAAAACACAGATGTGTGGATGATAATTCATCCGTTCAGCTATTAGATCCTACGTTTCAGTCCATATCCAAAATCATCCTCAGAAATTAAACAACTGGAAATTGTGTCCGTCCCTATATGGATGACAACAACCGTCAATTTCAAAGTTGAACAGACATTCGAATCACGACGACTCATTTAGCGTCGCTTTAAACGTCTGCTGAAACGATCGAACAGACGGCGTCTACCCGAATCGCCGAATCCCGAATCGCCGAAAGCCCTTAAACTGCAAAAGCGGCCGAATCGCCGAAAGCAGTTTTCTACCAAGCGGGCGATTTGCCGAAAACCACTGCCGACTCGAATCGCCGAATCCCGAATCGCCGAAAGCCAAATCCGCCGATTCGCCGAAAGCAGTTTTCTACCAAGCGTGCGATTCGCCGAAAACCACTGCCGACTCGAATCGCCGAATCCCGAATCGCCGAAAGTGATCAGAGTTCAATATCCCGAAAGCTAGTGCACAGAATCTGGCGGGCGGAAAGTAAAGATGTTGCGTCCATGCCTACACTGACCCGTATATAATAATAATAATAATAATAATAATAATAATAATAATAATAATAATAATAATAATAATAATAATAATAATAATAATAATAATAATAATAATAATAATAATAATAATAATAATAACAACAACAACAACAACAACAACAACTACAACAACAACAACAACAACAACAATAATAATAATAATAATAATAATAATAATAATAATAATAATAATAATAATAATAATAATAATAATAATGATCTGTATTAATTCAAACTGACAAGTACGCAGTAAGATTACATCATATATACATGTATACTACATATATATGTATAGGTCAGTATATACTATATATATAATCTATATATATATATAGTACATACTGACCTATACATATATATGTAGTATACGTCACTCACCAACAAAGAATTAGAATTTACTGTAATAAGATTTATTGTGATTATACGCAACGCAACCGCAGCCATTGACACGGTTCCCATGACGTCTATTAAGAGCTCAGTGTGTATCTATA